>JAJLZO010000171.1:0-115993 GCA_030572215.1 Limtongozyma cylindracea
AGCGGGAGCAGGGGTGCGGGGGGGGCGGAGGGCCGCGGGGATGTCTGGCGGGGTGCGTGCCGCGACTAGGCGGCGTGGAAGGCTCCTAACGGTGTTCTACGAGCCGCGCATATGCAGGCGGCAGGGCCGCACATCCTGCGGCGCCCGAGGAAGCCCGAGGTCATGCGGTCGGAGCTTCCCGGGCGGCCCACAGGGGTCCGGCCCGCCTGGGCCCACGGCTGACAAACCGGCAGCCGCGCTTCCATGAGCGTTTTTCCGTCATTCCCGGTGCCGGACAGACTCGGGCCGGGGCATGCGCCACAATTGCGCCACAGGCGCGCCACCATACGTCATTGTGCACACGGAAGGCGTGTCCCTCGTATCAGGCCATTGCGTATATAAGGCCAGCGGCACCGCCTCTGTCTCGAGGGCCATCACACATGAGAGTTATCAAGGAAGACGAATTGGAGGCCCACAACACGGCCACTTTGTTTGGTATGGCGCGGGGTGCGCTTGTGGGGGCGGGTGCGGCGGCGGTGTTCCAGTTGGTGGCGCCGCGGCGGTTCCCGCAGATCCGCCTGTGGCCCACGTCGCTCCGCACGGCGCTGTGGGTGATGCCGATGTTGTTGGGGTTCAGTTTGGAGGGTGAGCGTGCGTCGGTGGGCTTCCAGAAGCTGCTTGGCGAGGACGAGGAGGAGCGCCAGGCGGTGTTGGCCAAGCACCAGGCGTGGGCACAGCAGCCGCTCGGGACCCGCGTGGTGCAGCTGCTCAGCGAGAACAAGTTCAGCATCATCGGGGCGGCGTGGGCCGGCTCGATGTACGGCTCGTGGAAGCTCATCGACCGCGACCCCATCATGACCAAGGCGCAGAAGATTGTCCAGGCCCGCATGTACGCCCAGGCCGTGACGATTGTGTTGTTGATTGGCACCATCTACCTCCTGGTGTACGAGAGCAAGCACGGCATGGGCAAGGACAAGAACCCGGCCCAGGAGGAGTTTATTAGAAAGTTGGCGGCGGCGGAGGCCAAGGGCGCTGCCCGCGAGGAGGCCGAGAGTGCGTAGGCTGGATGATAGATTTCATGGATGTATATAAAGTCACGGAGCGGGCTTGGTGGCGGGCTCGGTGGCGGTGTCGGCCGCCGGCGCTGTGTCGGGCTGCTGCATGGCCTCCAACTCCTGCAAGTGCTGTTCCAAGCGGTCCAACATCTGCTCCATCTTGGCGGCCTGGGCCTCGCCCTCGTTCAACCCCGCAAGCGCCTGCGCCAAGTTGTGCCCAATCTCCGGGTTGCTGTCCATGAGGAGATAAAATATATCGGGTATAATCCGGCCCTCTTCCCCCAATGACCTCTGTGGATGGATTCACCATGCGGCCGGTGCAGGCGGGCGACCGGCTTGGCTACGTGGCAACCCTCCTGGCGCTCACCGACACGGGCAACGTGACGGAGGAGAGCTTCCGCGAGCTCTTGGCGTTCTGGGAACGCAACAGCGAGACGTACCACCCGCGCGTGATTGTGGACGAGACCGGCGAGGTGTTGGCGGCAGGCATGTTGGTGGTGGAGCGCAAGCTCATCCACGGGTGCGCCTGCAGCGCCAACATCGAGGACATTGCCGTGAACAAGGCGCACCAGGGCAAGAAGTTGGGCAAGCGGTTGATCGACGGCTTGACGCAGTTGGCCAAGGAGTTGGGGGCCTACAAGGTGGTGTTGGACTGCAGCGAGGCCAACGTGCCCTTCTACAAGAAGTGTGGCTATGACGAAAAGGGGGTGTGTATGGTTGTGAAGTTTTAGCCGCATGGCGGATGTATAGCCAACGAGAACGTGCTTGGGATGCTGCGTGCGGGGCCGTCGCCCCAGCCACCGCCGCCGCCCGGTCGTCCCCGCTGCCGCCCGGTCGTCCCCGCCACCCGCCACTCTCGCCCTCCCGGCTCACACCGCCGTGCCGAGCAACTCGGTGCTCACAATCAGATTTCCGCGCACCACCGCCGTGCCCAACGCCACCTGGCGCTCGCCCCGCACCATCGCCGCCTCGCTCAACGTCACGTTCAAAAACACGTCAAACCCCCGCATCGTGCCCTCCACCACGCGCCCCCCGTTCACCACCACCCGCACCCGCTTGTCCATGTACTTGTTCAACTCCGGCTGCAGAATCATCGAGATGACTTGTCCTGCGTGCTTCTGGTGTTTGTTGACATGAGCGCCGTGCCCGACTTTACGTCGTTCCTGGACTTGGTGTCGCCCGAGAGCAGTCCCCTGCGGGCCTCGCAGCACCCGGCCAGCTCGCCCGACGGGGCGTCCGACCGCTCGCCCTCCAAAAAACGACGCCTGCTGGGTCCGCGCTCGTCGCCCTCCAAGCGGGCCAAAACCACTCCGGCCCTCGACGCGCTCATCGAGCAGAAGCGCGTGGTGGAGCTTGCCCAGCAGCGGCAGCAGCTCATAGCCCGCCGCAAACAGTTGGCGCTGGAAGTGCACGGCTTGGAGCTGGAGGTGGAGGTGCGCCAGCGCCGCGCCATGATGCCACAGCTGGAGTCCACCACGTTTCTGGCGCTTCCCAGCCGCAACCTTGCTGCACGCTTGCGCTACGCCCCGCTTGCGTACTCCCAGATGACGGTCCGGCTGGCGGTCCAGCCCCAGACCGGCACCTTTGGCTGCTGCTACTGGTGGCTGCGGTTCTGCCGCGTCCGTGTCAAGGTGTCGCCGTCGCGGTGCGCCGTCAAGATGCGGCCTCTGCACTTCTGGACACGGCTTGGCGGCGATCCTGCGCCGTTCCGGCAGTACTCCAAGGCCTGTGCCGCCAGCGGCAACATTCCTGCCGCCATCCAGACCATCGACGCCTGCGTGGTGATGGTCAAGCGGCGGATGGAGGTGTTGCGGCGGGTGGTGGAGGCGTTGGCAGACTACGAGGTGAACGCCGGCGAGCTTGTCGTGCCGCCCACCACGCAGCCCGCAGACCTGTGGCTGGCTGAGGAAATCGACTTGTTCAAGAGCGTGCACCAGCTCGACATTTCCCACGACAGCGGCCGCTCGCTCCGGTTCTTCCACCACGTGGTGCTCCGCGAGGACGGCAGCGTGGGCACTGCCCTTGGGTTCACCTCCCCCCACGCCAACCGCCAGCTCCAGCAGCTCCTCCCCCACCTGGACGTGGTGCTGGCGGTGCTGGCGGTGGTGCGTGCTAGCCTGCCAGGGCGCACGTGAAACTCGCCAACCCCGCATATGCATATACGATAACGCGTCAAACCAAGCCCCGCTTGCTATCCTCCAGTGAGCCACTATCCCTTTTCCTCATGCTCCGCTTGGGAAAATACCGCTACGTGGTGTTTGCATTGGCACTTGTGGTGTGCGGTGCCTTGGTGTTGCAGTCCGGCTGGGCACCCGGGGCAGGAGGCAGTCTCCCGCCGCTTGCGGCCTACGGAGGTCCGGCGTCCGGCCAGACCCAGGGGGAGTACGTGGCGCCGGCGCCCGGGAGTCCGGAGGAGGCGTATGCCAATGCGGGAGAGGCAGGAGTGCAGTACGTGGTGGACGGCAAGAAGAAGGTGGACTTGCCGGTGGACCGCAGCAACTACCGCGCGTTGTTGAACAAGTGGCGGTGGCCGCTCAAGAAGAAGCCCCTTCCCAAGGCCAACAATGCCAAGCGGCCGGTGATCCAGCACGCGTTTGCAACCCCCAACCCCGACACCAAGGCACTTGCAGCCATCAAGCTGCAGTTCCGGCAGACCTGGGACCAGTACTGCAAGCATGCGTGGGGCCACGACGAGCTTGCGCCCATCACCAAGCTGTACGTGAACTCGTTCAATGCGCTTTCGTTCACGCTTGTGGACCTGCTCGACGTGTTGTGGATCATGGGACTCACGGAGGAGTTTGAGCGTGCTGTGCAGCTGGTGATGGAGCTCGACTTTTACGCGCTGCTCATGGGACCGCACCTGACGGGGAAGGTGCCGGTGTTCGAGGCCAACATCCGCATTCTCGGTGGGTTGTTGTCGGCGTACGAGCTCAGCAACCGCGCCGAGCTTCTCGACAAGGCAGTGGAGATGGGCGAGATTCTCCTCAAGGCGTTCGACACCCCCAACAACCTCCCGAACATGTTCTGGAACATCAAGATGTGGGACAAGCACCAGGGGCTGATGGTGGAGCCGGGGCGGCTGATGCTGTTGCTTGCCGAGTGGGGCACGCTTCTGCTCGAGTTTGTCAAGATGGCGCAGCTCACCAAGGACGCGCGGTACTGGAGTGCCGTGGACCACTTGTACGCGAACGCGTTGAACATGTACAACGCCAACCCGCACGGGTTGCGGCTTCTGCCGGGGTTGCTTTCGATGCTCAACGATTTGAGCGGGTGCGAGGAGGTTGTGGAGTTGCACGAGTACGTGCCCAAGACAAGCAACCCGCAGAAGCGGCCGATCTTGACGTTGAAGAACGGGCAGAGGGACCAGCACGAGGTGTGCATTGCCCGCAGCGACACGCGCCACTCCATGTCCAACGGCCGCACGAAGCAGGTGGCGTACACGGTGGGGGGCATGGCGGACTCCTTCTACGAGTACCTTGTCAAGATGAAGGACATGCTTGGGTCGATCGGGGTGGAGGTGCCGAGCAGCAAGCACGACGGGCCGAACAGCATCCACGACACGGCCGAGTTGGCGCACCAGGCCATGCAGCTGGTGGAGAAGCACCTCTTGTACCGGCCGTACATGCCGCGGGACGGACGGCTGCGGTTTCCGAACGAGCGGGTGCTTTTCTTGAACGACGTGAACGGGGTGCTGAACGGCGCCGAGACCTTCTTCACCAAGGTGAACCAGTGGGGCCACCTTCTGTGCTTCATGGGCGGCGCGTTTGCGCAGTACGCACAGGTGTTCCACGGGAAGGACGAGGCGAAGCGGCAGCACTACATCGACATTGGCGCGGCGCTCACGCGCGGGTGTCTTGAGTTGACGCACCAGTGCGGGTTGATGCCGGAGACGGTGGAGTTGATGGGGTGCGCGGTGGACGCAACGGACGCGGAGTGCATGTACGACGAGGACAAGGTGGTGGAGTGGATCAACAAGGCGCAGGAGCCGCAGGCGGGCGCCACGGAGCAGCTTCCGAACGTGGGACCGAACGGCGGCTGGTACCGCACCAACGAGGAGGACGACATCCAGGTGCGGCCGATCCCGGACCCGCAGTACACGGCCGTCAAGGGCAAGCACGGGTGGCTGCGGGAGCGGCAGGGGGTGGCGAGCATGCCGGTGTGGGCGTTGGCCATGAACCCGGCGTACCAGCTCCGGCCCGAGTTGATCGAGCTGGTGTTTGTCTTGTACCGCGTGACGGGCGACGAGTACTGGCGGAAACAGGGGTGGTGGTTGTACGAGAAGACGATTGCGGCGTGCACGTTTGGAGACACGGTGGCGGGCGTGCGGGACGTGACGGAGTACCGGTTCGAGGTGCCGGCAGACGCAGACACCAAGGGCACGGCCAACGCCATCAACAAGGTGGAGCTGTTCTGGTTCGCAGAGACGTTGAAGTACTTTTACTTGTTGTTTGCGGAGGAGACGTTGGTGCTGCTCGACGAGTACGTGTTGAACACCGAGGCACACCCGTTGCGCAAGCTCTAGAGCCATAGCGAGTGCACACAGCGCGAGGACCCTGCAGCACGCAGCCGCCTGCATGCGCGTGCGTGCGTGCCACGTGCGGCACGTGCGGCACGTGACGCGCAAAATGCCGCGGCCCGTTTTGTGCTGGCGGGCCGGGCTCCTCTTGTCCGGGATCCGCCCGCCCACGGGTCACGCGTCCATGACCGGTGGCGCGTTATCACGCGCATGATTGGTCAGCGCGAGCCACACCCGCGCTGCTCGCGGTGTCGTGTCGTTTGGCTCGTTCCCGGTCCCAGCGTCCCAGGTGTCGCTCCCCGCAGCCCTGTCCCCTCCCCGCCCGGGGCCTTCCCCTCAGTTCCTGCCTCTTTGGGCGCTGTGGTGCACACACACCAAAAATCGCCAGCTGGGCCTGCGGGGAACAGGCAATCGAAAAACGCCGTTACCCCTCCGCAACACGCGGCTGAGTTTTGCCGAGTGTTGGTAAATACCGCGCGTGTTGGGGAGCGGGGGAGCGGAGGTTGCGGCGCCGGCAGCCACCGTCCGCCGCTGCCCCGGTCCGTAGCACCGCCAGGGCCCGCCGGAGCGGCCACCGCGACCGTGGCCCGGCCGTTCCCGCGCCCGATTGGCTGTGCCGATATGGCCTGTCGGCTCATGCACCAATCCGGAGTCCTGCACGACGCACGGCCCAACATGCAGCGCGCATATGTCGGAGCGACTACTCCGGTTCCGCACATATATAAAAGGCGCTGCTTGCCGCTGCGCCGGCGCAGCCCCTGTTTCACACCATGTCGGCTATTCTCAAGCAGCGCGTGCGGTACGCGCCCTACCTCAAGAAGTTGCGCACTCCCGAGGAGTGCGTCGAGTTGTTCAAGCACGGCCAGTACCTTGGCTGGTCCGGGTTTACCGGTGTCGGTGCGCCCAAGGTGGTGCCGGAGGCGCTTGCGCAGTACGTGGAGGACAACAACCTCCAGGGCAAGTTTGCCTTCAACCTCTTTGTGGGTGCGAGTGCGGGTCCCGAGGAGAGCCGGTGGGCCGAGAACCTGATGCTTCTCCGCCGGCTGCCGCACCAGGTGGGCAAGCCGATTGCCAAGGCGATCAACGACGGCCGGACCTTGTTCTTCGACAAGCACTTGAGCATGTTCCCGCAGGACTTGACGTACGGCTTCTACACGCGCCACAAGGAGAACGACTTGTTGGACTACACCATCATCGAGGCCACGGCCATCACGGAGGACGGGTCGATCGTGCCCGGGCCGGCGGTGGGCGGTCTGCCCGAGATGCTTCTGGTGAGCGACAAGATCATCATTGAGGTGAACACCAAGACGCCCTCGTTCGAGGGTGTCCACGACATCGACCTCCCGGTGCAGCCGCCGCACCGCCAGCCGTACCCCTACACGTGGGCCGGCGAGCGGAACGGTCGCACCGCCATTCCGGTGGACCCGGAACGCGTGGTGGCCATTGTGGAGCTGACGGTGGCCGACAAGGTGCCGCCGAACACCTCGAGCGACGCCACGCTGCGCGCGATCGGTGCCCACTTGATTGACTTTTTCGAGCAGGAGGTGCGGGCCGGGCGCATGCCGGCCAACCTCCACCCCTTGCAGAGCGGCATTGGCAACATTGCCAACGCTGTGGTGGAGGGGCTTGCGGAGTCCAACTTCAAGAACCTCACGGTGTGGACCGAGGTGCTCCAGGACTCGTTCCTCGACTTTTTCGAGCTGGGCCAGTTGGAGCACGCCACCGCCACGAGTGTGCGGCTCACGGAGGAGGGCTTCAAGCGCTTCTTTGACAACTGGGACTTGTTCCTGAACAAGCTCACGCTCCGTCTGCAGGTGGTGCTGAACCTGCCGGAGCTCATCCGCCGGATGGGTATTATTGCCATGAACACGCCGGTGGAGGTGGACATCTACGCCCACGCCAACTCCACCAACGTGAGCGGCCTGCGCATGTTGAACGGGCTCGGAGGCAGCGCCGACTTTTTGCGCAACGCCAAGTTGTCGGTGATGCACACGCCGCTGGCCAGACCCCTGAAGATCGACCCCACTGGTGTGCTGTGCATTGTGCCGTTTGCCACCCACGTGGACCAGACCGAGCACGACTTGGACGTGGTGGTGACGGAGCAGGGCTTGGCCGACCTCCGCGGTCTTGCGCCCCGCGAGCGGTCCCGCGTGATCATCGACAAGTGTGCCCACCCCGACTTCAAGGCGCAGTTGACGGACTACGTGGACCGCGCCGAGCACTACGCCGCCAAGGCCAAGTGCTTGCACGAGCCCCACATCTTGGCCAACGCCTTCAAGATGCACCAGAACTTGGCTGAGAACGGCACCATGAAGTTGGACCTGTGGGACGTCAAGTTCTAGTCTGCCACATATACAGTAATCAGCTATACCGCATGCAGCACGCGTGGAGATGGTCGTTCAGTCGTATACACCTGTCTGCTAGAAGCCCTTGTTCAACAACCCCAACACCTTGCCGTCTTCCTTGTACCGGTCGTCGTTGCGTGCCTGCGGGTTCCCGGTGAGGGGCGGAAGCACGATCCGCGCCCCCGGCGCTGCTGGCTTGTCGTAGTAGCGCAGCGCATATGCACGGGCCTGGGCTGCCTGGGCCGCCTGTGCCTGGGCTGCCTGCGCGGCCTGAGCGGCCTGTGCCTGTGCCGCCTGTGCCTGTGCCGCGTGCACCTGCTGGGGACTGCCCTGCGGGTAGGGATAATAGTTGGGTGGGTACCCGTACTGCTGGGGCTGCTGGTAGGGGAAGCGCGAGGGCATGGGCGGGTACGCCTGGCGGGGCGGGTACGAGGGATACGCCTGCGGAGGATACGGCTGGTGCACCACGCCGGGCGACGTGTGGGTGGTGTAGCCGCCCACGCTGGAGCGGTGATGGCGGACGTCCAGCGGAGAGCGGCCCCGCGGCGGCCGGAAGTCGAGCGCCGAGTCCAGCTCCGAGTTGGTGCTCTCCACCAACAGCAGCTCGGGGTACACCTCCGGCAGAAGCGTCAACCCGGCAAACTGCTTGTCGCTGCTGGGCGGATACAAGCCGCGGTTGGCGTCGGCCGCGCCGCCCACGCCCTTGGTGCTCGGCAGCAGCGTGTATGCAATGAGGTGGAACTTGTCTCCCGGAATGGTGGTGAGCAGAAACAGCTGCTTGACAAAGCCGCCCGTCTTGTAGCGGTAGTTGGTGTTGTCGCGCAGTCCCGACTGCAGCATGGGTGGCGCCGGCAGGCCTCCGGTCGGGTCGTTTTCCATCTCGCGGTAGATGAGAAACGGACCCGAGACACGCAGCGCCAGCCACAGCCGGCCGTCGGTCCAGCGCCGCATGCCCAGGTCCAGCTCGTTCCAGATGTACACGCTGCCGGGGGCAATCGCCTGGCGCTCGCGCTCGTTGAGGCGGCGGGTCACCTTGGGGATGAGACCCCGGCGGGCCGCCTCCACGAGTATGAGTGCGTCGCGGGTGGAGCAGATAATTCCCTTGTAGGACTCCATGACAGGGGGCGTGAAACGTGGCGCGTGCGGGGGGAAGGCTAAATATATAGCGTCTGGGCCTCGTGCGTATTTATGGTTATTTGGGTCATTCCAACTCTGAAGCTCAGCCCGCAGCAACCGGCATCTGCGGCCGTGCGTCATGCAGCGGCATTAACCATAAATGCTCGCGGGCGCAGCTGTGCGTTTTGGGGGTGGAGCAGGGCGCCTGGCGGTTGGTGCGGGGTGTTCTGCGGCAGCGGTGTCTGCAGCAGGGGCCTGAGTGCCCGCACTCCGGCTGCCCGGAGGACGAAATACCCCGCGCCCGCTGCCCGGAATACACCCGTCCATTGTCTCCGTTGCGTGGAATCTCACCCCGCCTCAGCCCACCGGCAATTGGCGGCAGCAACAAGCGTCAGCAAGGGCTGCGTGTCTTGTGCAGCATGCAGCGACGCTGGCGGTGGCGTGCGTCCTGCAGGCCAAGTAGAGTTTTTCTGCAGCTGCCACACTATCGCCGGTAGAGCCGGTAGAGCCATGCTTGAGCGCGTGCGGCCGGAAAACAAGGCGGCCGCATGCCCCCCGCCGGCCGCGGTTTCCTGCAACACTACCCAGGCACTAGCACGCACCGGCGCCTGCATCCTCGACGCTACACATGTTACCACGTGGCGCGTTGCAATATCCGGCAGCGGGCTGCAGCCTCCTGCGGGCTCAAAAGTCTTGGCATTCTCTGCAGCGCACCTGGATCAGCAGGGTGCGTGCTGGCAAGAGCGGCAGGGGGTCGAGCTGGGTGCCGCGCGTCGTCCCCACGCTCGCAACCCGCGCCGGCGCCCGCCGTCCCCTGGCGACCCACACGCAAACGGAGACCTCGGGCGTGCCGAGCATCTTGGCACCTGGAGAAAGTCTTGGCGCCAATGCACACAGTGACGACTGGGTAAATAAGCATATCCACCGAAAAGCGCTCAACCGGCGATACTCCGGTGTCCCGCGGGTGTACCGGGCGAACGGCGGCCACGCAGCTGGAACGGGACGTGCATCGACGGGGGCAATCGTACGATGCTACAGGGTCTAGTCCTGGCCCGCCTCAACGGTTTTGGCAAAGCCCCCTGCTGCGCCCTCCATGTGACGCACCACCAGCCGGACTCCTGCCATCCACTCCCGCCCGCTCGTGTCCTGGTTCCCGTACAACATGTAGTCGTTCGGCCGCTCGTGGATGCTCACGGCGCCGATTCCCAACGGCCACGCCTTGTTGCCAATCGAGAGCTGGAGATAGGCCTGTTCCGCGCCAAGAGCGTCCTGTGCCTGGAGCGCTGCCACCACCCGCACCAACCCGGGGAGCTGTTCCCGGGAAACCGTGCCAAGCCGGAGCTCCTGGAGAAGCGGCACTAGCGGCACGCGGGCCGGCGCCGGGAGCTCGAGCGCCGCCTCGCGGAAAAACCGCCGTAGGCTGGGAAGCACCCGCGCCACCGTTTTTTTGTAGCCGGCGTGCGGCTTGCCCTTAAGCGGAGACTCCAAGACGGTTGCGTCCTCGAGTGTGACGGGCGGGGCAGAGGCCTCGAGCTCGTGCTGGGCTGCAACGGCGGCAGCAAGTGCCGCCTCGCGCGAAAGCTCGTTAGCGCGGAAGAGCTTGTCCACGAGAGACGTGCTGCTGAGGTAGTCGTCAGCAGCACCAAGCTCCCGGAGGCGGGCGTCGATGCGGGCCTCTGGGATCGACGTCTCGTGGACTGGCGCACTGTCCGGCGGTTCTTCCGCGGCCGTTGGCGTGTCGCGGGCCGAGACTGCGGCAGCGTCGCGCACCAGAGTCTCCGCGGAGCCGCCAGTGCGCTCGCCTCCCGTAGTGGCGCCTGCCCCCGTCCCCTCGCGCCCCGGCTGCCCGCGCACCCGCTCGCGCGCCCGCGCGATTCCCTGGCCCATCAACGCATCAAAATCCATGCTACTCATCCTGCACACGTCACGCATTCCTCTCATGCCGCCGGTCCAGGTGATTGACGACGCGCAGCACTTCACCAGCGACCTTGTGAGCTACATCGACGCCTCGACGGGCGGCGATGCCGTGGTGGGCTCCAACTACCACGTGGTGCTGGTGTTTGGGCTGCAGAGCAGCGGCAAGCTGACGCTCCTCAACACCCTCTTCAAGACCCGCTTTGCAGTCATGGACGAGACCCGGCGCCAGCAAACCACGCACGGGATCTGGATGGGGGCGGCGGAGGCAGTGGCCTCCCGCACCGATGGCTACGCCCCCAACCTGCTGCACATTCTTGTCATGGACGTCGAGGGCTCGGACGGCCGCGAGCGCGGCGAGGACCAGGACTTTGAGCGCAAGGCCGCGCTCTTTGCCCTCGCCACGCTGGAAATCCTCATTGTCAACATCTGGGAGAACCAGGTGGGGCTCTACCAGGGCGCCAACATGGGCTTGCTCAAGACGGTCTTCGAGGTGAACCTCCTGCTCATTGCGCTGGCCCTGCTGCCGCCCCACAAAACCATGTTGTTGTTCGTGGTGCGCGACTTTGTCGGCAACACGCCGCTCGACAACCTTGCCACCACCTTGGTGACGGAGTTGCACAAGATGTGGGGCCAGCTCGCCAAGCCCAGCGGCACCGAACACCTCCTGCTCGACGACTTGTTTGACGTTGAGTTCCACGGCTTGGGCCACCGCGTGCTCCAGCCCGAGGTGTTTACGCAGGGGGTCCAGGACCTCGGCGACCGGTTGCAGCCGGCCGAGGGTACCGCTGGCTTGTTCAAGCCCGAGTACCACCAACAGCTCCCCGTCGACGGCTGGGCCTTGTACGCCGAGCGGTGCTGGGCCCAGATTGTCCTGAACCAGGAATTGGATCTCCCCACGCAGCAGGTGTTGGTGGCTCGCTTCAAGTGTGAGGAGCTTGCCACCAAGGCATACGGCGAGTTTGAGACTGCGTTTGGTGAGCACTTTCCCACGGGTCTGTTTGAGGACGACGGCGCAGTGCCGGCAGAGGCTGCTGCAGGGTTGGTGGCTCAGTTCCACCGGTTGCTTGGGACCGCCGTGGCGCTGTACGACGCCCTGGCCCAGCGCTACCACAAGGACCCGTACCAGGCCAAGCGCCTGGAGTTGGAGACGCGCATTGCCTCGGCGCTTGCGCCGGTGCACACGGCCTTTCTCTCGCACTTGAAACAGGTGCTGTTGAAGGAGTTTGCTGAGGCATACGCCCGTCGCACGCGCGACGAGCTGTTTGTCACGGCCGTGGAGCGTGCCCAGTCCAGCGCCGTGTCGCTGTACGTGGCCTTGGCCAAGGTGGTGTCGATGGAGGGCGTGTTTCCGGGAGACGTGGCCACGGCGGATTTCAAAGCAGCCGTGGCGGCGTTGGTGGAGACGGAGCGCACCAAGGAGGAGGATGCCGTGGTGGCACGCTGCGGCAAACGCGTGGCGTCGCGGTTGAAGCTGCAGGTGCCCGAGTTGTTGTCTCGGCCCGATGCCACTGTGTGGGACCGGGTGATGGAGGCGTTCAGCCAGGCCGAAACCGACGCAGTGGAGCGTTACCAAACCGACACGGGTCCGGACTTTGGTGTGGGCGGCGGCGACGAGGCAATTGCGGCCAAGATCCACGTCCATGCGTGGGGCGTGCTTCTGAGGGCCATCCACGACACACTCACCGAAGACAACGTGGTGCGGATGATGCGGGACCGGTTCGAGGACAAGTTCCGGTACGACGACGACGAGGTGCCGCGGGTGTGGACCAAGGTGGACGAGGTGGAGGCGTCGTTCCGCGTGGCGCGCGAACACGGGTTGGCCATGTTGCCGCTTCTCTCGCTTGCAGCCACCTCTGCAGGGGTGGAGATCATGCCCGAGAGCGGTGTGGATGAGGACAGCGAAGGAGAGGCGCCGCCGTTTGCCCACATTCTCAGCGACCTGCAGCAGGCAGCAGTCAAGGCGCGGTTCCGGCGCCAGGCCGACGCGGCCTACACGGACGCACGGCGCCTGGTGATGCTGCTGGTGACGCAGATCCCGTACTACATCTACCTCGTTATTGCCGTGCTTGGGTGGAACGAGTTGATGATGGTGTTGCGCAACCCGTTCCTTGTCATGTGGGGGATCACGCTCCTTGCGGTGGCGTACGGGGTGCGCATGACAGGCATGGAGGGGGCTGTGCTCACGGTGGTGCAGGGCACGTTCCACCTGGCGGTGACGGCCGGGAAGCAGAAGCTCCGCGAGGTGTTGGAGGTGGATGCTGTGCCTGTCCACGCCAAGCCGGTGGAGCAGGACCCGGACGCCATTGAGTTGGAGGAGATGTAGACATGGGAAGCAGTCTCTTTGTGTCTTTGCTAATGCGCTCGCTCCCGCCACCCCGCTCCAGCTACCGCCGTGCTGTCTACCGCGCCATCCGTGCGCTCCGCGAGACGGCAACCACGGGAACCAGCGCAGGGGTTGTGTTTGCCTGCCCTTGTCCGCGGGTGTCGCTGTGGTACCGCCTGCCGTGGACCAACCGGACCACGCGGCGTGGCCACAAGCAGGCGTTTGCGGCGCGGCAGCTCGGCACTCTTGCCACGGCCGCCACCGGCAGCGTCCAGGCCATGGGCACCACGGCGTGGGTCGTAGCACGCCTCCGGCCGCGTGCGTAGAGCCGGCCAGGCGCGGGCCATCGCGGCCGGCAGCCGGAGTTGCCGTATTGGTGCAGGCTGCATTTCTTATCACTCCTTATACATGACTCCCCAATGGTTGATGTTTGCGGCTTGTGCTAGCGGTGCCCTGGTGTGGGAGGGCTTGTGGGCTCCGGCCCTGTGGTTCACCACCCACACGGTGCAGGTGGGGCTCGACACGTTCCGTGCCAGTGCGCGCGAGGTGGCGCAGTTGCAGCGGAGCGGCACCACGTTCATGGACCTCAGCGGGACGGTGTTTGCGGACCAGCCGGACTTCCACTACGAGGTGACCAACTACAGCTACCCCGCGGAGTTGCAGCACACGCACGCGGTCAAGACGTTGCTTGCCGGCGTGAACATGTCGCGGGTGGAGGAGCGGTTGACGGAGTTCACGTCGTTCTACACGCGGTACTACAAGAGCGACTACGGGTTGGAGAGCGCGGAGTGGTTGGAGGCCAAGATCAGCGAGATTGTGGCCGAGTCGGGCACCTCGCTCAACGTCTCCATCTCGCGCTTCCACCACGACTTTCCCCAGTTTTCCATCATTGTCAGGGTGGCGGGCACGGACCCCGAGGGCCACGGCCACACGGTGGTGGTGGGCGCACACCAGGACTCGGCCAATCTTCTTCTCCCGAACCTCATGCCGGCACCCGGTGCCGACGACGACGGGCTGGGGGTGGTGACGGTGCTCGAGGCCCTCACGCTTCTTCTCTCGCTGAAGCTCGTGCCGCGCAACCACCTCGAGTTCCACTTCTACGCGGCGGAGGAGGGCGGGCTTTTGGGTCTGCTTGCGGTGTTTTCCGAGTACCAGTACGCCGGGCTCCCCGTGGTGGCCATGCTCCAGCAGGACATGACGGGGTACTCGGCCGGGGTTGAGGCCGAGGGAGTGGAGCCGCACATGGGTCTCATCACGGACTACACCAACGCCAACCTCAACGAGTTTGTCAAGACGGTGGTGTCGACGCTCTGCACCATTCCGTACCACGAGACGCTCTGCGGCTACACCTGTCTGGACCACCTGCTGGCCATCAAGTTTGGCTTCCCGCTGCTGTTCGTCATCGAGCTGGAGTTCTCCTACCTGTCCAAGTACATCCACTCGGCCCAGGACACCATCGACAAGTTGGACTTTGGCCACATGGAACAGCACGTGCGCTTGACGGTGGGGTACGCGTACGAGTTGGCACTTGCCAAGATCCACAAGGAGTAGCGCCGAGTACACGGAACTTTGTCTCTCATCGTGCTCATCGCATGGGGTTATCGGTAGTACAGGCGTGCGTTGCCTGCAGGGGTCATTCGCCACCTGCTCTTCCCAATGATCCGTGTGGTGCGAACTGGATACGTGGTGCGTGGTGCGCGTCCCATGGTGTGGCGGCGTGCCAGCACGGCGGACGACGACTACGAAATCGACTTGATCTCCATGCGCCGCCGCAAGCGCGCCAAGCCCGTGCCCACCGACTTTGTCGCGCGCATCCCCGAGGAGGTGTACGTCCACCCCAGGTTGGAGCTTCCGCGGGAGGCGTACCGCCAGTTGCCCGATGACTGTGGATTCATCACCCAGCACTACGAGCCGTTGGGCGCGTTCCGCCGGTACCTCGAGGCGGAAACCGGACACGCGGTGCGGTTTGGCGACTTTTCGGCACACGACTTGTCCAAGCACTTGGCCGAGTTTATGGTGGGGGTGGAGCGGGGCGTGGTGGGCCGGGAGGCTGGCATGACCATTGGAGACAAGGAGAAGACGGCGTTTTGGCGCATGGACCACGACGTGCGGCGGGCCTTGCAGATGACCGGCGGGTATGCCTTTGCTTTGGACTTGGTGATGAAGAACTGCGAGGTGTTTGACAAGATGGAGCTGCGGGCCAAGCACAGCGACGCGCCCCTGTCTGAACCCACCCCCGCACGCACCCTCCCCGACGACACCTCCTACATTGACCGGTTTCTTCCCGAGATCAAGTCCCTTCAGGCCTATCTCGGGACGCTGTTCAGCCAGGCTGGCACGCCGGCCATCGAGTCGGCGCTTGCGCAGCTTGAGCGCACGGTGGAGGCGGCAGATGCAGACCCCACCAAGCGCCACCGTTTCTACAAGATGCTGGCCGCCGTGCGCTTCACCTTGGACACCACGCACGACCCCGGCGTGTTGGACCTCATTATCAACTCCCACGACGTGTTGCTGCGGGCCGACGCCAGCATTGGCCGCAAGGCCGAGGCCGTGAGGGAAATCCTCGGCGAAGCGCCGGCGCTGCTGCTGGTGGCTGAGGTGGTGGGCAAGCGGGCTCCCAGCAACGCATTCTGGAAGACGCCGCCCACAGACCTGCTCCCAGAGCAAGAGCTGGGCCTGCACCCCCCGGAAAGCGTGTTGGGCCAGCGCCCGCCCGAGAGCGCCTTCTGGAAACACCCCCCCAAAGAGGCCACTGCGTTTGCATCCTCCATTCTCGACGAGGCAGCAGCGTTGGACAACCTCACGTCGGAGGGTCTCCGCAAGCAGTATGCCCTGCACCCCGCCCCTGAGGCCCAGAAGACGCTCCCCGACGAGGCCCGGACGGCGCTCACCGACGAAGCTCCTGCGGCATCGGCGCCGGAGTCGGGTTTCAACTCCAAGCCCTTCCCGAACAAGGAACCGGTCCCACCGGCGCAAGTGCACCGTCTGAGCGTGGAGTCGTTCCTCAAGACAGCGCAGCACATGCAGCAGGAGGCCGAGGCAAGCGACGCAGCGCTTGCTCAGAGCCGCGAGACCTACGAGTGGGCACGGGAGCGGGCTCGCGACGTGAAGCGGGCCAGCCTCCGCGCCGACCGCCGCCCCACCGAGTACCTTGTGCTCACGGCGGACGGCAAGGAGATTCTCTCGCGGGAGAACCCGCTTGGCGCAGACTACGTGGCCAAGGACATCTTCACGGTGCTCCTGGAGCTCCCGGCACCCGAGCGCTTCCGGGCGCCGATTGCGCGGCTCCAGCGGCTTGACTGGCGGTTGGTTGGAGGCGGCGGCGCGCACGAAATGCTTGTGTTTCTGCGGCCGGCGCGGCCGCCGCGGTTGGTGGCACGGATGTTGCGGCGGGTCCGCAACGCGCTTGCTGCTGTGGGCGTGGTGTTTCTCGGCATGGTGGGATTCAACTACTATGCCGCCAAGCACCCCGAGGTGTTGGCGTAGCGCAGCGTAAGCGATGATTTTCTTTCACTCTTCATGCTTCCGCGGTTGAAGCCGCTCATCACGATTGTCGGCACCACGGGGGTGGGCAAGCTGCAGCTCCTGGTGGAGATTGCGCGGGCCGTGGGGGGCGAGGTGATCAACGCCGACCTGATGCAGATGTACCGTGGGATTCCTGTGGTGACCAACAAGCACCCCGAAGCCGAGCGCCACGGCGTGCCGCACCACGTCATGGACCACGTGGGCTGGGATGAGGAGTACTACGTCCACCGGTTCCAGCTGGAAGCCTTGGAACGGATTGCCGACATCCACGCGCGCGGGAAGGTGCCGGTGGTGGTGGGCGGCACGCACTACTATCTCCAGCTGATTCTCGGCACCAACCACATGATCCAGGACGTGGTTGGCGTGGAGTTGACGGCGGAGCAGAAGGCCGTGTTGGAGAGCGACTCACAGACCATGTGGGACCGTTTGGCCGAGGCAGACCCTGTGGCGGCCGGCAAGTTCCACCCCAACGATAGCCGCAAGGTGAAGCGGGCGTTGGAGGTGTTGTACACCACCCAGCAGCGGGCGCTGGACATCTATCAGCAGCAGGCTCAGCAGGCAGCGGCCCAGCTGCTGCTCCGGTTCAACACGCTTGTGTTTTGGGTCTATCTGGAGCAGCAGGTCTTGGACGCGCGGTTGGACACGCGGGTGGACGCCATGTTGGCACGGGGGTTGGAGGGCGAGATCCGCGACATGTACCGCTACTACGAGCAGCAGAACCGGGACGCCGACCAGGAGGACTTTGACGATGGAGTGTGGAAGGTGATTGGGTTCAAGGAGTTTTTCCCGTGGGTGCGGCTGGGCGCCAGCACCAGCGACGAGCGGTTTGGTGCGGGCGTGGAACTCATGAAGCAGCGCACGCGCAAGTACGCCCGCCAGCAGGTGAAGTGGATCCGCAAGAAGTTGGTGGTGGAGATGGCACGCGAGGCGGCGTTTGGCTATGCCAACGGCGGCCATGTGTTTCTTCTCGATGCCACCGACTTGGGCCTGTGGGCCGAACACGTGGGGGGGCGTGGGGTGGAGATAGCCCGGCGGTTTGTCGAGGGAGAGTCGCTTGCATCCATGGCCCGTGCTCCGGAGCAGTGGGCGGGACTTGTGGCGCCGCCCGAGGCCACCTTCACGCGCGAGAACTGGAAACACCACCGGTGTGCTGTGTGCGAGAAACACTACCACGAAGATGTGGTGTGTGTGGGGAGCATTCAGTGGGACGCTCACATGGGGAGCCGTAAGCACCGGCGGGCGGTGCAGGGCGAGCGCAAGACGCGGAAGCAGCTCTGGGAGGAACGCAAGCGCGAGATGGAGGCGGCAGCAGCGCCGGCCACCGACCGCAGCAGCGTGGAACCTGACGGTGCTGCCAAACCGCCGGGAGAGGCAGCACCGGCAAGCACCACCGACAAACCGCCGGGAGAGGCAGCACCGGCAAGCACCACCGACAAGTAGCACTGGCGGCAACGCCACACACAGCATCCACACCGCAGCACTAGGCACCCTCGGCCCCCTCGCCCATCTTGTTCAACCGCGCCACGAACCCGTCGTAGAACTGCCCGCCCTCCACAATGTTCTCGTGCACCTCCACCAACCGGCGGTACGCGTTCTCGAACGACTGCAACGCCAGGGTGCGCTGGGGATCGGGCTCGCCCAGGGCGTGGAACCGCACCATCGCCACGTCGATGGCCTTCTCCAACTGTGCCTGTGCATCCGTGGTGGCCTGCACTCGCGCCGTGTCCTCGTCAAACCGCCGCACGTGCTGCTCGTACACCGCCTCAAACTCGCTCTCGCCCCGCGCGTGCGCCGCCATGACGGCCGCGTACACACTGTCGCTGCGCGACTTGGCCTCCACCGTCTCGATCCAGCGGAGCCGTTCCTCCATAAGCCGCTGGGCCGCAAGCACCTCGCCCCGGAGCGTGATGGCAGCCTGTTGCTGCTGGGCACTGTGGCTGGCAGCGCCGGGAATGGCACTCCGGAGCGCCGTCTCGCCGCCCGCAAGCACCTTCAAGGCCGGTGCCACCTGTGCAAAGCGCTCGTGGATGGTGCTGTCGCCCGCTGCTGCCTGGCGCAAGTAGGCCGCCATCTCCTCGAGCTCCAGACTGGGCGGGACCCGTGCCCGCGCCTTGGTCATGGCGGTCTGGGCCGCGGTCGCCTTGGCCGCCAACGTCTGCAACGCCGCCACCGCCCCCTGGGGTCCGCCCCGCGCCACACACTGGCGGGCCAACTGCTGGAGGTGTTCCAGCACCACCTCAATGTCCTGCATCGCGTCGAGCGCGGCGGGAAGGTTGCGGTCGTGGAGGAACTGCTCCAAGGCTCGGTTGAGGCGCTGGAGCGGCTCCACAAGGCTGGCCGCCACCAACCGGTCCTCGCGCTCGCGCAACGCCCGCGCAGCCTGGAGCACGCTGTAGGGCGTGAGCAGCGCAAACACACCACTCGGCTCCACAGCCTCCACCACCGGCTTCACCACCACGGCGGCGGCAATCGGCGGAAGCGTGGAGGGCACGGGCCGGAAGTACACCATGTCGTTGTCGCGCAGCGCGGCGCGGAGCAGCTGCTCCACGGCAGCCCGCAACCCGGCGTAGTCGTCCACCACGGCCGGCGGCACGCCGTCGGTGGGGTGGTGGGTGTGGCGCAGCGCCTGCTGGAGCCACGCCACCTCGGTGCCGTACTCGCCGGCCGCGCCTGCTGCCGTGGCCATGCGGAAACACGCCGCCGCCACAAAGTGGGCCTGTTTGAGCTGCACGTGCGCCGCGTACGGCGTGCCGCGTGCCGCCCCGTACAAGTCGGCCACTGCCTGGGCCAAGCGTGCCACCACGGTGGGCGCCATGCCGTCAGCCACGGCCTTTTGCCATGCACACTCCTGGGCCTGGGCAAGCATGAGAGCCGCGAGTCCCTCCGTGCCCGGCACCCCCGAGCCGGCCTGCTGCAAGCTCCCGGCCGCGCGCAGAAACAAGCTGCTGCTGGCCCGAAGTCCGTCCACCAGAGTCCGCTGCGAGGCCACTGCTTGTGCAGCCTGTGCCGTGGCGAGGTGGCGCCAGGTGTATGCCTCCTCGTAGTCCCACAGGCTGGACGCGCCGCCGTCCCACCCAAACAGAGCGAGGTCTGGTGGGAATCGCAGGCGGAGAGCGGCGAGATGGCTGAGGTAGGCGGCAATGTGCGCAGGCAGAGCGTCCGGCGCAAGCGCCGCTGCGCGGTCAGCCTCCACACGGGTTAGGTCGGGCTGGAGCGTGGCAATTGTCTCGACAAAGTCCTGCTCGAGCGCGTGTTCGAGGGCAGGGCGGAGGGGCGCAGTGCCCGGCACCACGGGCGCAAGCGCGAGGAGATTGGGCATGCGATGGGCGATGCGGTGACGTGATGGGTGTGCAATGTGATGGGTGCGGAAGCTACAGGGTGCCGAGCCGGGCCATGGCAAGGCGGTCCGAGGTGGCAGCAGCCGTGGCGTGGGCAGCCGCAGCGGCGTGTGCAAGCGAGGCGGTGGCGGTGGCCTGGGCCTGGGCCTCGGCGGCCTGGGCCTGGCGTGCCACAGCGAGCTGGCTCTGGAGCTCGCGAGCTCGGGCGTGGGCGTGGCGGACGCTGGTGTTGGCTTCCGCAAGCCGCGCGAGCTGCGCCGCGTAGTGTGTCTGGAGCCGTTCGCGTGTCGTGGTGCTGAGCAGCGTGGTGGTGGCGGTGTACTCGGCTAGAGTCTCCGCCAGAAGCAGCGGCACCGGCAGGAGCGGTGGCGCCGGCAGAAGCAGCGGCATGTCGCGGATTTCTGCCTCAAACTGCGCTTGCACCGTACTCCAGGCCGCTGGCAAGAGCCCGGGGAGAGGCGTTCCACCGGCATCAGCCTCCACCAACGCAAGCACCTCGATGTCGATCTCGTTCCGGGGCGTCGGCCGGAGCGTTGGCACCGGGAGGTTTTTCCTGGAGGCCAGGCTGTAGAACGGAACAAGCAGGGGCAGAGAGCCCGGCATGGGTGCGGCGCCCTGGTGCTCGGACTCCGCTTCATGCTCCGCTTCCTCCTCCGCATCCACCACCGCCTCCACCTGGTACTCGTTCTGAGGACGAGGCAAACCGCCAAAGTCAATATCCCGCCGGCGAACCGCCTGCCGAGACTCATGTCCACGCGTACGCTCCCCCAACACCAACGTCTGTCTCTCCACCAGCTGTGCCGGCTGCGCTGGAACGGCCACACCCGTCCGCTGCCGCTTCGGCTTGGTCTCTGGCACCGCGCTCCCCCGCCCCAAGTCCCGCTCATACTCTGCTCGGGCCGCTTCCCCCGCCACCACCTCCCCGTGCACGTCGTGCGGCCCCGCCGGCACCGCCACCGCATGCGGCACCTCCACGCCGTAGTCAATCTCGCCCGCATAGCGCTTCTTCACCTTCAACCGCGCCAGCGCACCGTCACGCCGCAGCTGGACAAGCAGTGCCCGCTTGGCCTCCTCAAGCATCTTCTCGCGCGCGCGCCGCTTCACCTTCTTCAGAAGATCGCTCCCGAGCCGCGCCCGCGCGTCCGCAACCATCTCGGCATCGTCCTCCAAGTGGAGCGGGTCGGTGTCCTCCTCCTCCGCCGCCGCCGCCACGCCGCCCTGGAGCACCGCCCAGCGCTCCACACACTGCTGCGCCGTGCGGCCCACCGCCTCGCTGATGGTCCGCCACTGGTTGGGCATGGCGCGCACCAACTCCCCTAAACGCACATCGTCGTCGCGGCTCCACGCAGCCGGCGCGGCCGCCGGCAGCAACACCTCGACCCAGCGCTCCTTGGCCATCCGCGCCAGCTTGCGCAGCAACAACAGCGCCACGCGCTCCCACTGGTTGGTGCCGTAGCGGCGCACCGCCGCGGCAAGCACCGTGTCCTCTGCCGCCAGCCACATGTTCGCAGAGTGCATGAAAAACACCCCCACACTCCACATGGGCTTGTTCAAGGCCAAGCACCAGAAACTCATTCTCCAGTGCTACCCGCCGGGGCGGGACCTTCAGAAGCCCAACGCGCTGGAGCTCCTGTATCTCCTCTACTACGCCCTGACGCGGCGCATCAAGCTCGAGAAGGTGGCGGTGTATCTCGAGCGCAAGGCCCTTAGCGACGTGGCACACCCCAAGCGCTTTGGCGCCGTGCTCGTCACGCTCGAGATCTGTGGCGCCTTGGTGGACAAGTGCGGCGACAACTTGAGCGTGTTTGGTCCGCACGTGGCTGCGGTGCTCCGCGCGGCCGTGGGCACCGGCGACCTCGGCGTGGTGGGGGCGGCCGTGGCGGTGTACGGCAAGTTGGCGCGCGCCGTGGCGGGCGACATGCTCGCCGGCGACCAGGCGTTTGTCGAGAGCTTGTTTGCCTTGACGCTTGCGGCGGTCCGTCTCGGCAATGGCCGCGAGCACGACCCCCAGGCCGCCGCGTGGCGCCAGTTGGCGGTGGAGCTGTGCCTGCACTTGGCCCACAGCCTGTTGTCGGCCGAGAGCTACTCCGGGAGCTTGGTAGACGCGGCCGTGGGGGTGCTCAAGGCAGAGCTTCCGGGCGGCGTGCTCCCCAGCGCGGCCTCGGTCACCACCTCTCCCGAGCGCCGGCTCTCCAAGGCTTCGACCCGCACCGAGCTTGTTCCGCCGCTGGCCGCCACCTCGGCGCTCCAGGCGTTTTTTGACTCCTCCTCCTCCACCCGCGTGTCCCACGGCACCCGTGCTCTCTGCCACGAGCCCGGGATGTGGTTTGCCGCGCTTCTCCAGCAGGCCATTGGCTGGACGCCGGTCCAGCTCCGGTTTGTGGCGTTTGACCTTGTGCTTGGCGAGCTCCGCGACGCCCCGACCCCCGCCGCCCGCTCTGCGCTTGCCGACGCTGTGGCGCTGTTGCTTGCACTGCCGGTGCTGATGGTTGGCCTTGCGGTGCCCGACGTGCTCCGCCAGGTGGCCACCTTCCAGGCCGCCGCCGTGGCTCGCGGCGAACTGCCCCAGCCCTACACCGCCATTGTCACCGGTTTGACGGCCCACCGCTACTACCACAACCAGACGGCTGACATGGTGCAGGCGCTTCTGGCCCAGCTCGGCGTGCACTTCAACAAGAACCCTCGCAGCTCGGCCGTGCTCTCGGCGCTCGTGGCGGACATCCGTGCTGTGTGCGGACCGGCACAGCACCGCCGGGCATCCATGGCGGAGCCGGAGGCCTGTCCGCTTGGCATCTGGAGCGACAGTTTGTGTGTCTTGTCGGGCACAGACGACGTGCTTGCGACCGAGTATCTTGTGGCCATGGAACGGGTCATGTCCGCACACCCTCCTCCAGCGGACGAGACGTTTGAAGTGGCCCCCAACCTGCTTCTGCGGTTGCTTGATGCCGTGGCGCAGTTTGGCACTGTTCGGGAGCACTCGGCCCAGACGTGGTACCTGGTGATCAACGTGCTCCGGCCGGTGGCGCTCCGCCAGCGCGCAGCGGCTCTTCTGAACGGCTTGGGCTTGGTGGAGCTGTGGCAGAAGGCCAGTGTGACGTCGTCGCTGGTGGCAGTGTGGTTTGTGCACGCGGCCGCCTCGCTGCTGGGTCTTGCGGCGTTGGACCACACGGCTGCCCGGCTCATTGACGTGCGCCAGCAGGCCGGCCAGTGGGTGGAGCTTGACCGCGAGGGAGTGGCCCATGTGCCTGGCGAGCAGTACGCCGGGGAGGTGATCAGCCGCGAGGAGATTGTGGCGGCACTCGGCGCAAACGCAGTGTCGGTGCCCGAGGTTGCGGTGAACGGGACAACCCACCCCGCAGAGGTGAGCGATGTGCAGAGCACGCGGCTGGTGAACCTCCTGGGATGGTCGAACGGCGCGGCGGCGGCACACGTGGGCGAGCTCCGCAAGGCGCTTTCCAGAGCAAGCTTCCTCCCACCAGGCAACGCCACGGGGGCCCAACTGAACCTCTCGTTGCGGACACACGAGTTGGTGCTGTTGTTGGACGAGTTGGAGGTGGAGGTGGATGTGAAGGGGTGGCGCGGGTAAGACACCCACTCCCCGTGCTCGTCTTGACTGTTGATTTGCTACGGTTGCCACCGCGCACGCGGCTGCAATGTTGCTCATGTGGTTGCGCCTCCGCGTCTACTCGCTCTCGCTCTCGCTCTCGCTCATCAAGGCATCAAACGCGTTGAAGGCCTTGGCGGGCTTGTCGGCCACCACGTCGCGGGGGTCGGCAGGCTTGGAGCTCAGGATGTTCTTGCTGTTGGGCCGCGGCTTCAACAGCAGCTCCACGCGCGTGCGGAACTCGTCGCGCTCGCCGGCCGCATCCTCGCCCTCGCCCTTCTTCACGGCAAGCGTGGTCCACCCGTCGGCATCCGTCTGCGCCAACACCACCTTGGGCTTGCGCGGGCCCAGCTCCAGCTGCAGCGACCGCAGCGCGCGCCGGCGCGTGGCGGTGTAGTAGCGGTGCTCGTGGCCCTGGTCGTCCATCCACAGGTCGCCGTTGGTCAGGCGCGCATTCGCCCGCTCGGCCGCCGCCTGCAACTCCCGCACCTCCTCCACCATCGCGTTGAACGCGTCCATCACCACCGGCGCCGGCGCCACTGCCGCCGCGCGGTATGCAAGCATCTGTTCCTCGGTGTACTTGGCCATGGGAGTAGAGAGATTTTTCGACGCTCGTGTGATGGAGCGTGTGTTACCCGGATTGCTGGAGCCAGGAAAAAAAATACGCCTGCGATGAGGTGAGCCGCCATGCCGCTTGCCAAGTCGTTGGGCAAGGTGACGAAGCTGTTGCAGAACCGGCGGGGACAGATCCACCCCAAGGGCCGCAAGTTCAAGATGCTCAACCGTGCCACCAACCGCGAAAAGAAGTTGCTGGAGCGCAAGGCGCGCCACGCTGCCGGCCGCGAGCACGAGTTGTTGCTGATGCGTTTCTTCCAGCAGGCGGTGGCGGGCGAGCGGGCGGAGCAGGAGGTGTTTTCGGTGGCCGAGGTGCGGGTGTTTGTGGAGGCCTTTATTGCGCGCGACGACGAGGAAATCGAGGAGTTGGTGGAGGCGCGGCGGCCGGGCAGACCTGCCAGCACCCGGCTCCAGCAGTTGCAGCAGCGCCGGGCCCACGAGGAGCATGTCTTCGACACGGGATTCGAGGTGCCGGACTTGGCGGTGAAGGAGAACGTGGAGCGGTTGCGTGCGTGGAACGGCACGTCGGGGGGCGTGGGGGTGATCAACATGGTGTTTGTTGCGCGCGAGTAGAGCGGGCGAGGAGTGTAATACAGATTGGATATGACGGTTGGATCCACGGGGGCTACTCCGAGTCCGAGGCGTAGCCGTGGGCGTAGTGCTCGGAGAGGGTTTCCAACGAGTCCACCACCGTTTCCCGGTCGTCGCCCCGGAGAGCACGCGAGGCAAAGCGCGACATCTGGCGGAACGTGGCCCGCGTGGCGTCGCTGCCCACCTCGAGCGTGGTTACCGACGCCGTCTCCTTGGGAACAATCCCTTCTGGGAAGGTGTCCGGCGCAGCCTGAGGAATTGGCGACTCCCACAGCACGAGACCACGCCGCGGAGTACCCGCGGCTATGAGTTCGGGGTAGTCGTGCTCCACATCCACGCCGTCTCCACGCACAATGGTGGTGCGGGAAAACACGTGGTCGCGCCTCGCGCGACGAGGCACGGCAAGACACGGCAGAGACACGTCCAAACACGTTTCTCCAGCCTGCCACCGCACTCCCAGCACAAACGTCCGGTCCGAATCCATGGTTACGCCGGTGACAATGTCAGCAAGGCTGACGGGCAGCTCGCGCTGTTGGGGCAACACGGCAATGCTCTCCAACGGCAACAGCACAAGGGCCGACGACTCCCACCGCGCGGTGGCCGGGAGAGCCCGGGGAGACGCCACCGGAAGGTACAACGACGAGAACTCCGTCAAAGCAAGCGTGCTGCGGATCCGGGCTAGGAACTGCGTGGAGGAGAGATTGGGAGGAGCAGCCTGCCGCAACAACGGCTGCAAGTTGGGGGTGTGGATAGCAGCAGTGAGAATGGCACCCCGCGGCACCTCGTCGCGGAGAAGCGCCACAAGCTCCAGAGAATAGCCACCCCACGCACCGTCCACCTCTGTGGTGAGATAAAAACCCTGCACCCGGTCACACCGCTCGAGGTAGGCGTGGAGGGTTTCTTCGACCGCCTCCACTCCCGCGTCCTTCCACTCGGCCTCGCCCACCGCAAAGTCCTGGAACCGAGTGGAGTCGCCGCCCGACCGCAACGAGCCATGCGCCTGGCTCGGGTCGTACTGCCACCGGTCCAACGTGTGGAACGCCCGCGGGTCCGCCACGGTGCGGGCATAGTCGGTCCAGTAGCGCGCCGTGGTGGAACTGAGCCGCGGCGGCTCTTCTCCTCGATCCAACGCACTCTGGTACTCGCTCTTGGCCACCTTGGCATCGGTCTCAATCACCTCGCCCTCCGTAGGGGGTTCGGGCTTGCCCCCCACATACTCCAACCGGTTCCAGCCCCCAAACCCGCCCCGCAAGTCCACAAACATGGCGCGCGGCCGGAACAGGACGCGGTTGTTGGCCACCACCGCGTGGAACGCCACCTCCGGCACCACCGCGCTCCGGCTGGCCCCGGAGTAGTCAAAGCAGCTCTCGGCCGCGTTGTACACGTGCGTCGTGACGTGCCCCGCCTGCTGCCCCACACTCACAGTGACAATCTGCGCCATGGACAAGAACCAGAGGGTTGCGTCCAACAGCCGTCGTGCACACACCACAACACACCAGATGTTGCGCATCGAAACTGCCACGTTATCCACGCTTCATGTTGACGTTTGGGTGGGTGATTGCGGTGCTTGTGGCCGCGTGGCTTGCGGTGGCCAGCGACGACTACTACCAGGTGCTTGGCGTGGCGCGCGACGCCAGCGAGCGCGAAATCAAGCTGGCGTACCGCGCGTTGAGCAAAAAGTACCACCCAGACAAGAACCCCGGCGACGAGGAGGCCCACCACCAGTTCATTGCGCTTGGCGAGGCGTACGAGGTGTTGCTGGACCTGGAGAAGCGGGCCACGTACGACCGGTACGGCAAGGAAGGGTTGGAGAACGGCGGCCGCGGCGGCGGTGGCGGCGGCGGCTTCAACCCGTTTGGCGACATGTTTGGCGACATGTTTGGTCAGCAGCAGCGGGGTGCGCCCCGGACCAGCGACGTGCTGCTGGACATGGAAATCACCTTGAGCCAGTTCTACACCGGCGGCGAGTTTGACTTTCTGGTGGAGATGCAGGACGTGTGCGGGGTGTGTTCGGGCAGCGGTGCTGCGGACGGCGAAAAGCACACGTGCGGCACCTGCCACGGCCTGGGCCGCAAGGTGGTGCGGATGCAGCTTGCCCCTGGCATGTTCCAGCAGATCCAGACCCAGTGCGATGCCTGTGGCGGCGCGGGTCAGGTGATCAAGAACCCGTGCCGCGAGTGCAACGGCGGCGGCGTGGTGCGGGCTGTGCGGCACTTCCAGTTCGAAGTGGAGCCGGGCACGCCGCGCAACCACGTGCACGTGTTTGAGGGGGAGCTGAACCGCGCGCCGGGCCACGACACAGGCAACTTCAACATGCGCTTGCACGAGGCAAGAACCGGCAACTATGGCTACCGCCGGCGCGGCAAGCACTTGTTCCGCACCGAGGTGCTTCTGTTGAAGGAGGCCCAGGCGGGAGGGTGGAGCAGAAGCGTGCCGTTTGTGGATGGCAAGCAGCGCGTGGAGTTGGAGCGGGCCAAGGGCGTGGTGGTGCACAATGGCGAGGTGGAGGTGGTCAAGGGAAGAGGCATGCCGGTGGGCGGAGACATGCATGGCGACGACCACGGAGACTTGTACATCGATTGGGTGGTGGTGGCCCCGGGAAGTCACGAGCGGGATGAGTTGTGATGGAGCACGAGCAGTGGGTCCCGGATAGAGTAATGGAGGCTACGAGAACACCCCACCTCACGAGAGGACGTTGGCGCGCCACGTAGCGTAGTCTGAGGGGGTGCGCATGCGGCCAGCACTCGTGCGGTTGCGGCCCTGTGAGTAGCCCAGGGCCATCTCCACGTCGCGAACCCACCGTTCGTGGCCGCACAAGGCGTCGGCAAGTCCAATCCACTCCTCGACCTGGGCTGGTTCCAAGCCGCCGTGCTGGAGCTGGACGAGCCGGTCGACAAAGCGCTCGCGGAGCAGAGGATCAGAGGCAAGCTCCCGCCAAAAGACCCTTGTGTAGGCAAGACCAATCAAGCCGCAGAGCACCACCCACTCGTTCTTCACACGGGTGCAGTAGTTTTTGAACAGCCGGAGCACGCCGCGGGCCGCAAGAGCCGGAAGACAGAACCGGTTGCACACGGCCACCACGTCGGTCCGCGTGATGTCCTTCACGCGGCGTTTGATGGGAGAGGTGAAGGGAGACGCGCCGGGGGAGAGACCCGGGGAGGAGGTTCGGGACGGCGACCGGCGGCCGGGAGCCTCGTCCATGAACGGACTGCCGGCAGTGCTGCGCCGGGCCCGCCGCGGCGAGTCGCCTGCGGCCTCCACCAACCGCTGCGTCAACGGCGAGCGGCCACTGCGCGGGCTCCCCACGGGGGTCTGGGGCATGCGCTTCACCGGGCTGCCCACCGCCTGTTTGAAGTCCATCATCAACTGGCCGAGCTTGCCGCGGGGCACCGGGATCCGCGTGCTGAGCGGTTCGGGGAGCTGCAACTTGGTGCGGTATGCTTCAGCCGCAATGAAGGCGCAGATGTGGTGGCGCGCCGTTTCCAAGTCGCCGAGTGTGGCAATCCGCACCTGCGACGCGCGGTAGAGCAGAAGCGTGTACTCCACGAGCTGGGGTGCAAAGGGCGCGCTGCCGGGGAGCACGTCCGCGAGAGCCGACTTGGCCAACTGGGAAGACATGAGATGGGTGCAGCTGTACGCGGTGTATTTTGCTACTCCTCCACGCCAAAGTCGCCGAGCGTCTCGCCGAGCAGGTTGTACCACTGGCTGCGGGGGAGGGATTCTCGGGGATCACGCCTCGCGGTGGCGGCACCCGCGGCTGAACCCGTGGCGGACGCCGTGGCGGAACCCGCGGCAGAACCCGTGGCCAGCACCACTTCATCGTCTCCAGCGTCCGGAGGCCAGGGCAACCCCAATGGATCGTCTGCAAAGTCCGCCGACGTGCCAAACACAAGGCCCGACGTCAAGGGCCCGCCCCAGGGCAACACCCACGTATACCACGGTCCAAAGGCCGCCGTTAGGTTGCCCCACACGCCGTAATCGTATGGAAACACAAGGTCGTCGACGCAGAACCGAGCGTCCACGCGGTTCCGCACGTCGTCCTTGTCATGGCCTGGCCGCACCGTGTACTCCCCGCTGCTGCTCCAGGACACCATCCGGGGCATGGGCTTGCCGAAACGCCGCATGTAGTTCCCGGCAATCGCCTGCCACACGCGGCCACTGGCAAGCTGGCTCTCCACGCGCTCGTACTCCCACACCTCCAACTGCGTCATGCCGTCAAGCGCATGCCACAAGGTGCGGATCGTCAACACCCCCACACTCACAAGCACCAAAAAGTCCACCGGCACAAGCACCACCACTGCCACCACCTCCAGCCGCGAGTAGAGGTAGCCCGGAAGATGGCGGTCGTGCCAGTACACCACCACGCGCCGCCCCAACTGGTACAAGACGTAGCCACACGTGCCATCCACCCAGAGAAGAAACCGCACAAAGTGGGCGTGGTTGCGGTGTCCCACGCAGTTGTAGGTCCACGGGCAGTGGTGGTCCATCCGGAGCACACACACCCCGCACGTCTTGCAGTGGTGGGCTCGCGCTGGTTTGTGGAGCTTGCACTTGGCACACCACCGCAGCCACCCGTCCGAGGGAGGCGGTGTGCCGGCCGGCGGCGAGCCCGGCTTGACGACAATCGCCAACAAGTACGCCACCCACACCAGCGAGAGCGCGGCCTGGAACCACCACTGCTCAGCCGGCAGCGTGTGGTGGCGGAGCACCCACCAGTGGGCCCCGTAGCCAATGCCGCCGATGAGCGCGCACGGCACCGCCACCCCGAGCCACGGGTACGCAAGCTGTCGCATGGGATGAGATGTGTTACTCTAGGGAAAGTTCCGCGAGCACCAGTTCGAGCGAGACCGGGAGCCGGGAGGCGGTGACGGTGCAGCCGTAGCAGAGGGGAGAAGGCGGCACCACGGTGCCCACGCTGCGGTGGTTGAGCCACTCCGCAGCGTCGTCAAGCACCGGCTGGTGACACACCGGGCAGGCGGCGGCGGCGGTGGTGGGCGGCGCCATCTTGTCGGCTGTGCGCACCACGGCCGACACCACCAGCCCGTACTCCTGTTCCACGCTGCGGAAGTAGTCACGGGTGATGTAGTCGATGGTGCTGACACGCGACGTGGCCGGCGCCGGCGCCGACTCCACCACCAGCACAAGCTCGCAGAGCGCGGCGTACTGGCCCACCTCGCTCTCAAGAAGCTCCCGGAGCGGGTGCATCACCTCCAACACCGTCCCCCGGTGCTCCACCGCTCCATCAGCCACGGTGCCGGCTATCTCCGAGCCACGGCCCCGCGCCGCAAGCCCCACCACCTCCAGTGCAAGCCGCGACATGGTGTGTCCGTACACCACCGCACGGCAGCCGCGCACCACCGCCTCGTCAAGAACCCGGCGGTGGCGGCGGATCCGCCAGACATCTTCGCAGTCGGTGCGGCTGGCAGCCGCCGCCGCCTCCGGCAACCCCGCCTCCACCCGCACCCACTCCACGTGGGGAAACCGCGCACGCAACCGCTCCAGCGGATCGGCCGTGCCCCGCTCCACCACGTGCACCGCCACCACCCGGAACCCCTGGCGGCCCTTGTGCATCCCCTGCTGCCACGCCAAGTAGCGCGCCACCATCTCGAGCATCAGCACCAGCGCCACGCCACCCAGCACCGCCACCATCACCAACGGCGGCGGAGGGGGAGCCACCCCGCCCTTGGCATACTGCACGCGGTACTGCGGCGCCGCCAACTGCCGCCGGAACTTGGTCTCCACAAACTCCACAAAACACGCGCCACAGAAGGCCTCGCGGCGGGTCTCCACCGCCGCAGCCGCGCCGCACCGCTTGCACGCCATGACGCTGCTATTTTTTTTTCCACCAGCTCATCGCGCCGTTGCGGATGCTCGCCCGAATCCTTCCACGAGCCACTCGCTTTTCCTGTGTGTCCATGGCGAGCCCCTTGAAACGGCAGTTGCTGTCGGGCGTGGTGGGCGCGGCCAAGCGGCCAGCAAACGGTCTGGTGTCCTCTGCCAGCTCCGTGGCCAGCTCCCCAGGCGCCAGCGACTTTGACGACTTGCCTCGTGTGCAAGACGACTCGCCCGCGTGGCAACAGACCATCCAGGGCGTGGTGCGGTCGGTGGTGCTGATCCACTTTGCCCAGGTGGCCCCCTTCGATCTGGACCTGGCAGTGGTGCTGCAGGCCAGTGGCTTTGTGGTGGACGCGGCCCGCGGCATCATTCTCACCAACCGCCACGTGGTGGGCGCCGGACCCTTCTGGGGCTACGCCGTGTTTGACAACCACGAAGAGGTGGTGGTCAAGCCCGTGTACCGCGACCCGGTGCACGACTTTGGCTTCCTCACGTTTGACCCCGCCGCCGTGCGCCACATGGCCATCGAGGCGCTCGAGTTGCGCCCCGACCTCGCCAAGATTGGCCGCGAGATCCGCGTGGTGGGCAACGATGCCGGCGAAAAGCTCTCCATTCTTGCGGGGTTCATTTCCCGCTTGGACCGCAATGCGCCTGAGTACGGCCACATGACCTACAACGACTTCAACACCGAATACATCCAGGCGGCGGCGGCGGCGTCCGGCGGGTCGCTGGGGCTGCCGGTGGTGGACATTGACGGCTATGCCGTGGCGCTCCAGGCCGGTGGGTCCACCGAGGCCCTGACCGACTTTTTCCTCCCTGTGAGCCGGCCGTTGCGGGCGTTGCGGTGCATGCAGACCGGCGCGCCCATCACCCGCGGCACCATCCAGGTGCAGTGGTTGTTGCGGCCCTACGACGAGTGTCGCCGGTTGGGACTCACGGAGGAGGCGGAGGAAGCGGCCCGCACGGCGTTTCCCGACAAGATCGGCTTGCTTGTGGCCGAGGTGATTCTCCCTGAGGGGCCGGCCGACGGCCTCATCAAGGAGGGCGATGTGTTGCTTGCCATCAACGGCACGGCGATTCTGACCTTCATCACGGTGGACGACATTTTTGACTCGAGCGTGGGCAAGAGCGCAACCATCCGGCTCCAGCGCGGCGGCGTGGACGTGGAGGTGAGCATCACGGTGGGCGACCTCCACGCCATCACCCCGAACCGGTACGTGGAGGTGTGCGGTGCGCTGTTCAACGACATGAGCTACCAGATGGCACGCATCTACCTGGTGCCGGTGCGCGGCGTGTTTGTGTCGAATGCGCTGGGGCTGTTCTTCTTCGACAAGGAGGAGCCGTGCGGGTGGATTGTGGACTCGGTGGACGACCGCGACACTCCCACGCTCGATGCATTTGTGGAGGTGATGCGCACGATCCCGGACCGCGCCAAGGTGCTGGTGCTGTTCCGCCACCTCACAGACCTCCACCTGCACAACCACTCGGTGATCAGCATCGACCGCCACTGGCTGCGCCACTTCCGCATGGCCACCCGCAACGACACCACCGGTGTGTGGGACTACACGTGTTTGCAGGACGCGCCGCTCCCCAGCGTGGCCCTCACGCCCAAGGCGGCTCGCTTTCTCGACATTCCCATGGAGCCCGCGGCGTGTGCTGCGCTTTCGCGGCTGATGGTGTTGGTGTCGCTGAAGCTCACGGTGCCCATGGACCTGTTCCCGCTGGCACGCAAGCGGGGCCACGGCGTGGTGCTTGATGCAAGCCGCGGGTTTGTGCTTGTGCTGCGGTACATTGTGCCCCACGACCCGTGCGACGTGGACATTGTGTTTGCCGAGTCGGTGATTGTGCCGGCCAAGGTGGTGTTTCTCCACCCGCAGCACAACTACGCCGTGGTGCAGTACGACCCCACGCTTGTGCAGGCAGACGTCACGACGCCCCGGTTTCTGGACACGCCGCTCCGCAAGGGCGACAAGGTGCAGTTCATTGGCTTCAACAGCAACATGCGCGTGATGAGCGACCCCACCAAGGTGAGTGACGTGCTGCTGGTGAACGTGCCGTGTCTGCTGGTGTACCCGCGCTACCGCGGCACCAATCTCGAGGCCATCACGGTGGACCTGCTGCTTCTGGGCAACTGTCTGCTGGGTGTGCTCAGCGACGACGACGGCACCGTGCGGGCCTTTTGGGTGAGCTGCCTCGGCGACCGCAACGGCGACCAGGACACGGTGTACCGCATGGGCATCGACACGGCAGACGCCATGGAGGTGATCACGCGGTTCCAGCAGCCGCATGCGCTTGCGCCGGCCGTGGACGGGCCCGACGCGCTCCGCATCATTGATGCCGAGTTCTACGGGCTTCCGATTCTGCAGGCACGCATCCGCGGCGTGGCCGAGCCCCACATCACGCACCTCCAGGACCAGCCGCTTGACCGCTTCCAGTTTCTCTGTGTGCTGCGCGTGGCGGCGCCGGCGTTTGGCCAGACGCGGTGTGCGCTTCTTCCCGGCGACATTGTGCTTGCGGTGGATGGCGTGAGCGTGCACCGGGTGCGTGATCTCAACCGGGTGCTGCAGCAGCCGCGGCTTGTGTTCACGGTGGTGCGGCGCAAGCAGGAGATGGAGGTGGTGGTGGAGCCGGTGGCCACGTCGGGGGACTTTCACACGCTGCGGCTTGTGCTGTGGTGCGGTGCCATGTTGCAGGCGCCGCACCACGGGGTGCGCCAGATGTCGCGCGAGCTTCCGCTGGCGGTGTATGTCACGGAGCGGGCCCAGGGTCTGCCGGCCCGCATGTACGGGCTCCAGCCGCTGCTGTTCATCACGCACGTCAACGAGCACGCCACGCCGGACCTCGGGGCGTTTGTGGCGGCGGTGAAGGCGATTCCGGACGCGGCGTACGTCACGTTGCGTGTGGTGCTGTTTGACAACGTCAAGTGTGCCATGAGCTTGAAGACCAACTACCACTACTTTCCCACGAGCGAGTTGGTGCGCCGGAACGGTGTGTGGGAGAGCGAGGAGGGCGAGGAGGGCGAAAAGGGCGAGGAGGGCGAAAAGGGCGAGGAGAGCTAGAGCAAGCACGGCGGGCAGAGCGCAGTGGACGCAAACTAGACTAGCATCAAGCACTATGTTTCTGGTTGCACGTTTGTATATACACAGCCCTAGGCGTAGGGAATCAACTTGCGGATGCGCGAGTGGTGTCTGGCCTTGTTGTTCACCTGGTGCACGCCGCGCTTCTGGTTGAGCATCCGGATCAGCCACCCGGTGTTGCCGTGCTGGCGGCCAATCCGGCCCGCCTTGTAGCCCTCCGCCGTCTTGCGGAACCGCTTCGCCACGCTGTGGTTTGTCTTGAGCTTGTACTTGAAGCGGAGAAGCTGCGGCGCAAGCGGTAGCGGCCGTGCCGCGAGAAGGCTCCGGAAGGTGGTGAAGATGGACATGGGTGGATGGAAAATATTATGTCCCGATCGGGAAGTAGGCTTGCACGGCGGAGCCGGGGACGGCAGCCCGTTTGCTGCTCGGGGTGCCACCTTCTCTTCCTGGCGACTGCACACGTCTTTCTCCGTCTCCGGCTGCTGCCCCGCCCCTCCACCACAATTGCCGCCGCCGCCCCACACTTTCGTACTGCACTTCCGGCTTCCCCACATCAACTCCGCTTATCCGCAACCCCGCTCGCCTATAAATGTTTCGGCTTGCCTTCCCCCGCGTGGCGGCCGCAACCCGTCTCATGCTGACCTCTTCCTACAACTGCCTCGTGACCCTGGCGCCGGCGCCGCGCGTGCGCCAGATCACGCTCAACCGCCCGCCGCAGCTCAATGCACTCAACGCCGAGCTTATGCGCGAGCTCATGGCGGAGCTCGTGTTGTGCGATGCAGACGACGGGATCGGGGCGATTGTCATCACCGGGTCGGAGCGTGCGTTTGCAGCCGGTGCCGACATCAAGGAAATGGCGCCGCTCGAGCTGGAGTATGCGCTCCGCACGCTGTTTCTCGCCAACTGGGCCGACATCATGTTCCGTTCCAAGCCCATCATTGCCGCGGTGGATGGCGTGGCGCTTGGCGGGGGCTGCGAGCTTGCCATGAGCTGCGACATTGTGTACGCCACCGAGCGTGCGCGGTTTGGCCAGCCCGAGATCAACCTCGGCGTGATTCCGGGTGCGGGCGGCACGCAGCGCCTCACGCGCGCCATTGGCAAGAGCAAGGCCATGGAGTTGGTGCTCACGGGCGACATGTTTGGGGCGCAGCAGGCGTACGACTGGGGGTTGGTGAGCAAGTTGTTCCCGGACAACGGGGCGTTGGTGACGGCGGCCGTGGCGCTTGCGGCGCGCATTGCCAGCGGGCCGCAGCTCGCCAACAAGTTGGCCAAGCAGAGCGTGAACAAGAGCTACGAGATGAGTCTCCACGACGGTCTTGACTTTGAGCGCACCGCTTTCCAGGCCTGTTTTGGTACCGCGGACCAGCGCGAGGGCATGGCGGCGTTCATTGGCAAGCGCAAGCCCGAGTGGCGGTTGTAGTGTGTGGAGCGGCTGCAGGGGGTGAGCATGTAGTGTGGTGGTCGTAGCGAGGTCTGCCGTAGAGAGGTCTGCCGCAGCGAGATCTGCCGCAGCGAGATCTGCCGCAGCGGAGTCTGCAGCCTGAAGCGCAGCGATGCTCACAATACACACCCTTCCCATGTTGCCTACGCCGCTCTTGTTTGTGCAGGGCTTGGGTGCTGGCGGGAGCCCGGGCGTTGGCGCAAACTCTCCCGAGCCGGCCCCGACAGGCGCCACACTGCCAATGCACCGCACGCTGCCCGTGGTGACGGCGGCGCTGGCGGTGGAGTTGGCGGCGTTGATCCAGAACCACCATGTGCACGAGGCTGCGTGGCACCCCGCCTTGTTGCGCAACCGAGCCGCTCCGGCTCCCTGCTTCCACGTGCGGTTTGTCGCCAACACCCACGCCCTCCCGACCAAGAGCGAGGTGTCGCCCCTCTCGCCGTTCGCCAAAAACGCCGACCCACACGCCTTGCTTCCGGCAGCGTGGTTTGCCAAGTACACCCGCGTGATCCCAGCGGTTCTTCTTGCGGTGTACGAGTTGCCCGAAAGCAGCGACGAAGCACTCGTGGCCGAAATCGACACGCTCCAGAAACAGCTCGCGGCGCACGGCACACGGCTCGTGCCGCTCCTCGTGCTGGCGCAGCCGGCCGACGCCGCTGCCGACGCGCAGGTGGCGGCCCTCCGCAAACAGACCCAGCTTGGTCTGAGACTCCTCTTTCTCCCTGCCGGCTCCCGGCGCGAGCTCGAGGTGTTGGTGGAGGTGATGATGGGCCAGGCCCGGACGGCGGCCAGCGAGTTCTACACCGCGGTGGAGCGGCGGGTGCGCAAGCGCAAGCTCAACCAGCACAACCACGTGCTCCACAGCCCGATGGTGCTGCTGACACTCGTGGCGCCGGCAAGCGCGTGGAGCATGGCGCACCTCGAGGCGCGCCAAAGCACCAAGCTTGCCTTTCTCCAGCTTTTCCGCTTGTGGACCGGTCCCAGTGTGCACGACACGGTGGTGCGCCAGTTGGACACGGCGTACCGCCAGGTGTTGCAGGTGGTGGTGGACTCGCTCGGCGAGGGCGGCATCTGGACGGCCGAGTCGTGGGACAACCCGCGGTGGTTGCTTGACAGCATGAGCTTCAACCTCGCCCGCTTGCACCTTGCGCTGGAGTTCCCTGGTGTTGCCTACTCCACTTTTGACGCTCATCTCAACCAGTGCTACGATGTGTTGTTGCGGCCGTTGGGCATCAGCGCGCGGCTGCCGGAAACACTTGTGTGGTTGAGCGGGCAGGTGCAGCGTTTGGCCGAGCTTGTTGGAGGCGTGAGCGTCGGCGGATCCGAGAACCCCGGCCACAACAGCCCTGAGAACCCCGGCCACGACAGCCCTGAGAACCCCGGCCACAACAGCTCCGAGGCCGTGGTGGTGGCACCGTACGGCTCGCCGCCCATGGACTGGTCGCGGCTGCTTGTGCCCGACTCGGTTGGACTGGTGGGCATTCTCAGCATGCCCCACCCCGGGTTTCTCTTCTCCAAGAGCTATTCCTTGTTGGCCCGGAGCGGGGGAAGCCACGACGAACAGTTGCTCCGGTTGCTCGAGGCAGCACGGATGTGCTTTGGACCCTTGGCACTCGAGCGCGGCGCAGGCGAGTGCTTCCCCAACGCGGTGCTTGACACGTGGTTCCGCACGGGCGAAATCCACGCCCGCCACTCCCGTTGGGCTCGCGCACTTGCAGCCCTTGAACACTGCGGCGACCGGGCTACCATGCCACCCGCCGTGCGCTCCGCCATTGGCTGGCGCCGCTTCCAGTGCTGCGTGGCCGAAGGATTGACCGAGCGTGCCGCCGGCGAGTACCTCCGGTTGTGCACCGTGCTGGGCCACGCGTATCCCAACGACATGTCGCCCAAAGGACTCTTGGGAGAGGTGGCGGCCGAGAACGCCCCACCGCTTGTTGCGGTTGCCGGAGTGTTTCGCTCACACCAGTGCGAGCTTGGGAGCACCATGACCCTCCAGGTGACGCTCACAAGCACGTTGCGCCAGGGGTTTTCTCCGGCGTTCACGGTCGACCGCGTGGAGGTGCCGATCGGGGAGCAGGTGTTTGTGTTGGAACACGGAGAGGGCGGGTTTGAAGTGGAGGCCACGCCTGACCACCCGTCCACCACCGATCTCTCGTTCGGGCCAGACACTTCGGTGCGCACGGTCCACCTCACATTCACGCCGCTGGCGACCGGCGAATACAGCATTGGCGAGGTGACGGTGTACGCGACTGCCACGCTCCCGGCCGCCACTCTCAAGACGACCGCGGTCTCAGCTCTTGCCCCTCCCCTGCGTACTGGCCGTTACAAATGGCACGCGCTGTCCCACCCGTACCCCGTGATCGCCAACCCGCGGCCGCACGTGGTGGAGGTTGCTCCGCGTCACCCAGACGTGCGGGTGGAACTCGCCTCGGCTCTTGTGACGGCGTTCCACGGGGAAACATATCCCATGCGGGTCTTTGTCGACAACCGGGACGGGCGCGAGGTGCATGCACTGGTGGAGGTGGCACTCGACCACGCCAGCGCAACGGCGGTGTGGGGAGCGTCCAAAACACCCGTGCTCACAACGGTGCTTGCGGTGGGGGCGAGCGAACACCTCGCGCTCACGGTGCAGATCCCGACCGTGTTTCGCGAGCCCAGTCTCCAGCTCACGCTCACGGTGCAGTTGGCAGAGGACGCTGTGGCTCCGCACACCACGGACACGTTCCACTACACGATTCCGGTGGTGTCGCCGTTCAAGGCGCAGTTTGCCAACCGGCCGGCAATCCACGCCGAAGACTTGCTGCTGCCGTTTGGGCTTGACCCCGACGCGTGGAAGAGCATCCCTGTGGGGCGGCGGCTGTGGGTGGGCCGGATGGAGCTCCGGTACGACGCCGTGGACGGCGACGAGGTGGAAGTGGTGAGCCACCGGTTGGTGGTGAAGTCGCAGCTGGAGGAGGTGGTGGTGGCGGTGATGCCCACGGGAGAAACAACGCCGTCCGTGCTCCAGCCGGGTCTGGAGGCGGTGTTTGCGCAGCAGTTCAGCACGCGGCCGGCCGAGGGGGCGCTGCAGGTGCGGAGCGTGGCGGTGGAGTGCTCCATGGAGGTGCAGTGGCGGCGGGACGCCCAGGGCCCGGTGAACACGCTCCACACACCGACGTGGCGGGTGCAGCTTCCGCTCGCGGACCCACGGGTGATGCTCGAGCTGGTGCGGCCGGCGCTGGCCGAGGCTCCGCTCACGCTTGTGTACACGATCGAAAACCCCACGCTGCGGGTGTTCCGGTTTGCCACAACGTTTCTGGACTACACGAGCGGGTACCGGCTTGTGGGGCGCGGGCTGGGACTGGCGCTGGTGCAAGTGCTGGTGTTGCCGTTCACGCGGCTCCGGCAGGTGTACACGGTGGCGCCCGTGGCAAAGGCCACCGAGATGCCGCCGCTCCCGGAGTTGAAGGTGTACGACGTGAACTACAAGGTGACGTTGCCCACGCTTGTGGCGAGCGACGACTTGGAGCTCCGCGACGGCAGGGTCTATCTTGCGTAGGAAGTCGATTGGCACGTGATTCCCACGTGATTCCCACGTGCAGGCACATCCGGGTAACCGCAGTAGCGCCGCTCGCTGGCGCCACCGCAATGTTCCGTTCTCTTGTGCGGCCTGTTTCCAAGAGCGTTATTGCCCCTTTCCGCATGTCTCTGGTTTCTGTTGAGCAAATTGCCCCCGGTGACGGCAAGACCTTCCCCAAGCCCGGTGACCGTGTGACCATCCACTACGTGGGCACCTTGACCAACGGCAAGAAGTTTGACTCGCTGCGCGACCGTGGCTCGCCGTTCCAGTGCACCATTGGCGTTGGCCAGGTGATCAAGGGCTGGGACCAGGAGATCCCCAAGTTGCTGGTGGGCGAGAAGCTGGTGCTCACCATTCCGGCACCCTTGGCCTACGGCGAGCGCGGCTTTGGCAACATCATTCCCCCCAGCCTGACCTTGGTGTTTGAGGTGGAGTTGTTGGGCGTCAACTAGTGGAATACACGCTGTAGCTGTTACACCTGCCTCTGGGTCCGGGGGCCTCCCCGGAGCCATCGACTCGGAAAACGCAGCTGCCCGCGGGCTGGCGGCTTGACAGACACAGAACGACGCGGCCGTCGTGACATCCTACCATGAACAAGCTTACTGTGTGCATCATCGTTATGGGCTCTGCATTACTCGAGCGCGGAAACGATGGCTACTTACTCCTCCTCCACGATGGTGCCACGCTCAGACACGTAGATACCGTCCAAGAACTTACGGATATCCTTGTTGCGGACACGGCAGATCTGCTGGATGTCGGCAGCGGTCTGGGACACGGCCTCGAGCGAGTTGCCGAGGATGACAAGCTCGTCCTTCTGGGCAGTGCTGATCTCAGCAGTCACCCCCTCCGGCACGGGGATCTGGCGCACGCGCTTCTCACCCAAGAAGTTGCGGATCTCCACGGCCTTGCCGCCGTTCAAGTCAATCACGTTCACGTTGATGGGGAAGTGGGCGTACACGTAACGCAACTTGTACTTGTAGCCCTTGGTGACACCGGTGATGAGGTTGGACACAAGGGACTTGACAGTGCCGAGAGCAGCCACGTGCTTGCGGCCACCGTTGTGCACAGTGAGCTTGAGCAGCGAGGCAGAGGCCTTGGTGAAGCTCACGTCGAGGTGCAGGAGGTCCTTGGTGAGCGAGCCGCGGGGGCCCGTCACCTTGACAATGCGGGCCTTGATGTCCACGCTGACGCCCTCGGGGATGGCGATGGTCTGCTCCGTCTGGATGTACTTCATGTGTGAAAGAGGTGGAGGGTGTGGCGGATGAAAAATGTGCGTGAAAAATGTGCCCATCAAGCCCCGGACTGGGGTGTACGCAGGCGTGCGGGGGTGTACGCAGGCGGACCCTGTTTGCCGCCACCAGCGCCCGGAGCGGCCACCAGCCCCACCGGCCGTGGGCCCCGGCACCGCCCCGTGCTGTTCCGCCCCGTGGCCCCTGCAATTGTTCCGCGGCCCCCTGCCCCCCCGCGACAACAAAACCCCCCAATCACAGCTCATCTTTTCTCATCTCAATGCTCTCTCTCCGTGTGGCAGCACGCCGTGTGTCCGGCGTCCGCGCCCTCTCGCAGACAGCCCCGGCGTTCCAGACGGTGCCGGCGTCGCCGTTCAACGACCTCACGCCGGCCCAGGCGCTGCTCCCGAAGCAGCTTGTGAGCGGTGCGCCCAGCTCGCTCATCACGGAGCGCGAGGTGCGCATCTACCGCGAGGCCAAGCCGGCAACGCAGCTGGCCAACCACAACGGCGACGTGTGGCGCCTCAACTGGGACGTGCTTGGCAAGGCCAACCGCTGGGAAAACGACATGATGGGCTACCAGGGCACGAGCGACGCGTTGCAGTGCACCAACCTCAAGTTCGACACCAAGGAGGCGGCCGTGCGCTTTGCCACCAGCAACGGCTGGACCTACTACGTCCAGGAGCCCAAGGTCCGCCGGTTCCGCAAGAAGGAGTACGCCGTCAACTTCCTCCACCTGCGCGGACCCTTGCGCCACATCCGCACCAAGTAGTCTCCGCAGCACTAGATATTTATCGTCTCTCATCCCCATGTCTGATCTGTGGAGCCGTGCGGGGCTACCGACCGGGCCCCACAAGCTGCCCTCGGCCCCGCTCACGCCGGTGAGCACCCTGCCGCCGGTGTATGCCTACCCGAACGGATCCAAGCACCACCACTACGCACCGGTCATGGAGGCGGCCGTGGTGCCTGCCGCCAACAAAAAGGCCTACCGCGTCACGTACGACCCGCTGTTGGACACGCGTCCCAAGGAACAGCGGCACCGGCTCCAGATGGCTGTCGAGGGACCACCGCCGCCCGCACCCCCCGTGGACCCGCGCAAAACACCCGCGCACACGCCCCCCAAGTACAAGCGCGGCCGGCTCGTGCGCGAGCTTGTGGTGGTGCGGTACGCACACGACACCCACTCGGTGGGTCCGCCGCCGTGTCCCGAGGTGGTGGTGTGGGGGTTCCCGCTCAGCACGACGGAGCTCCAGTTGCGGCACCAGTTGGGAGTGCATGGTGCGGTGCTGGAGGTGGAGATCTCGCTGGACCCGCACACTGCCGCGCCGTTGGGCGTTGCCCGCGTCCGGTTTTCGGGGGACGTGGCTACTGCCGGTAAGGCGGCCCGCAAGGCGGCCCGAGCCAAGACGCGGCTTGCCGGGGTGACTCTCCGGGTGGCTGCCAACGTGGGTGGTCTCCTCGAGCAGAAGGAACAGGCTGTGATGCTCAAGGCGCGCGAGCGTCGCCAGGCCGAGGAACGCCGCCAGGCCGAGGAACGCAAGGAACGCGAACGTCGGGAACAGGAGGCCGCCCGCGCACGGGAGCAGCGCCGTGAGCAGGAGCGCGCCCAGGCCCGTGAGCGCCGCGAGCAGGAGGCAGAGCGGCTTGGCTCCCAGCTCGTGCTCAATCTTCCGCTGGGTCCGTCCGCGCAGGCCACGCCGCCCGATCTCTTTGCCCGGCTCACGCCCGACTCGACGCTCATGCTGGCCCACCGCGGCCACCGCATTGTGCCGCTGCCTCCGCCGCTCCGGGGCACGGAACTGTACATCCGCGGCCGGCCGTACTTGTTCATTGCCGCCGACGACCTCCCCATGGAGGAAACGGCGGCCCGTGTGGCCAAGCGGATTGTTTTCCGCGACCTTGTTGCGGTGCGCACGCGCGAGAGCTATGGTGCGGACTTGCACGGCGACATTGCCCGGTTGGAGCAGCAGGCAGGGCGGGGCGTGCCGGTGGTGCCGCGGAGCATGGCGGCCAAGTATGTGCAGAAACAAATGGCGGCGTGGCTCAAGAACACGCTCCGGGAGTTTGAGTGGGCCCGCGTGATGCCCGAGGCCAACGGCGTGTACGTGGTGTTCCACGACTTTGCCGAGTGCCGGCGGTGTTGGGAGCAGATGGACGGTGCTCCGTTGATGGCGTGGGACCGCATGGCACGCGGCGAGACGGGTTTGTTGCGGCTGGGCGGGGTCCGGTGGAACCATGTGCGCTTGCACATGGACTTGGCGGTGCCGGCGGGCTTTGCCGAGGGAGCAGGGTCCCGCAACCACCTTGTGGCGTTGGCCACCGATACGATTTTGCACGAGTTGGGGGAGTTTTTGAAACGAGACATCCGCGACAAGGTGGTGGGTCCGGCTGTGGTGCATGCGTTGCAGGAGTTCCGGCCGGAGCCAGCCGCACCGGTGCCGGCCGCAGCGCCGGTGTTTGGGCTTGCCTCGGTGGTGGTGACCATGCCCGAGTTGCCCAAGATTACCAAAAAGCGTCCGCGTGCATTGTTGCAGGTGCAGGAGGAGGAGGAGGAGGAGAGTGAGGAGGAGGAGCTGGTGGAGCCGGAGACAAAACGCACCAAGCCGGTGATTGCCGAAGAGGAGGAGGTTGGGGAAGAGGAGGCGGAGGAGATCGCGACTGGGGCCGGTGCCGAGGACGAGGTGCTTACCGAAGACCTCCGGTTCCACCCGTGCCCCGGGTATCCCAAGACAGTGGTGGAAGACACGCTTGATGTTGATCTCGATCTCGTTGTTTTCCAGGAGACAGTCAAGGACGAGGAGGACCTCCGGTTGATGAAGAAGGTGGTGGAGTCGGCGGCGTTCCTGCCTGGCCCCTCCAGCAGCCCCGACTCTTCCCACGGCCTCGACTCCTCGCTCGACTACTGGGCATACACCCAGCGACAGCTCCATGCACTCCCGCACCCAACCTACATCTCGCCGCTGCTCGAGTCGGTGTCAGGGTCGTGGCGCAGCGACGGGTACCGCAAGATCCCCGACACAGCCAAGAGCGAGTACCTCCTCCACCGGCGGCTTGCCAAGGAGCCGCTCAACACAGTCAAGCACGAGGACGAGGACGAGGCGCTTCTGCGGTTGCAGCTGCTGCGTGCCAACCGACTGAACAACCGGCGGTGGGCGGCAGACGTGCTGCTGTTGCAGACAGAGCTGGACATTCTCCTGCTCAACGCGCTTGCCAAGCGCAAGAAGCCGGTGGCGTTTGCGCGCAGTGCCATCCACGACTGGGGGTTGTACGCCATGGAGCCGATCGGCGCGAAGGAGATGATCATTGAGTATGTTGGAGAGAGCGTGCGGCAGCTTGTGGCGGAGATGCGCGAGCGCCGCTACCTTCGGCTGGGGGTGGGGCTGAGCTACTTGTTCCGCGTGGACGAGAACACGGTGATCGACGCCACCAAGAAGGGAGGTATTGCGCGCTTCATCAACCACTGCTGCGTGCCCAACTGCACGGCCAAGATCATCAAGGTGGATGGCCGCAAGCGCATTGTCATCTATGCCCTCCGCGACATTGGCGTGAACGAGGAGTTGACGTACGACTACAAGTTTGAGCGCGAGACGAACGACGACGAGCGGATCCGCTGCTTGTGCGGTGCTGCTGGGTGCAAGGGGTTCCTCAACTAGCGCGGGCCACGATGCCTAATCACACAATACACAGCCACGCCTCGCTGCCAAGCACACCGCCGGGGTGCACCACAATCGCACCTGTAGCCTAATCATACATTACACATACACGATCACGCCTCCACCTGCAGAGCCAACGCCTCGCGCCGGGCAGCGTCCTGGAGAAGGTTGGTGTCCACCGACTCCTTGTGGAGGTGGACGTAGCGCACCGTCGAGCCGCGGATGAACACGTTGCGCACGGCCGCGAGGTGAGGGTACTGCGAGCCGTTGCTGGTGCGGACATTGTCCAACTTGACGTTGAGGTACTGGTCCACCAGGCGGAGCGTGCCTGTGAGCGACACGTCGTTTTTGAGCTCCACCGTCACCTCCTGATCCACAAGCGTTTTGAAGAAGGAGAAGAAGAGCATGATGCGGCGAAAATATCACCTCATTCTTTATGGCGGCGTCTAGTGTGTTAAAGGCGGTGGGGTTTTTGCGGGTGCCGCGGGGCGTGGCGGCGGTTGTGCGGGCGGCGCGGGTTGCACCGCTTTCGGCCACCACCCGGCTTCCCTGGACATCCCGGTTGTCGGCCTCCTCGAGTCTCCCGTGGCCTGTGCGCGGAGTGGCGCCATCTTCCCGCCGCGCCTTTCTGGTGTCGGCCAGGGCCTTTTCTGCGGAGGGTGCTGGCCGCGTGCCTCCCAAGCACCCGCTGGTTCTGTCGCGGCTGGTGGGTCTCTGGCTTGTGGGCACGTCGTCCCTTGTGTTTGGCATTGTGGTTCTCGGCGGGCTTACCCGTCTCACCGAGTCCGGGCTCTCCATCACGGAGTGGAAGCCCGTCACGGGCGCCATTCCTCCGCGCACCCAGGCCGAGTGGGAGGAGGAGTTTGCCAAGTACCAGCAGTCGCCGGAGTTCAAGCAGCTCAACCTGCACCTCACGCTTGACGAGTTCAAGTTCATCTTCTTCATGGAGTGGGCCCACCGGCTCTGGGGCCGTGCCATTGGAGCCGTATTTATTCTTCCCGCGTGCTACTTCTGGTTCCGGGGCCGCATGGCTCCGCGCCATGGCCGGCAGGTGTTGGCCATGCTGGTGTTGCTTGGTCTCCAGGGGTTTATTGGCTGGTGGATGGTGCAGCTGGGGTTGGACCAGGCCCAGTTGGACGAGCGTCGCCTGGCTCCCACCGTGCTGCAGTACCGGTTGACGCTCCACTTGGGCACGGCCTTTGCCTTGTACTGCGGCATGTTGTGGACGGGTGGGGAGATCTTGCGCGAGGCCAAGTGGCGGGCCCAGGCAGCGGCGGGCCAGGTGGAGGCGGTGCGCACCACCTTCTCGCAGTTGCTCAGCACCAAGGTGGTGCCGTTGCGGCGTCTCGGCACGGTGCTCCTTGCGGTGGTGTTTGTCACGGCGCTCACGGGCGGCATGGTGGCAGGGCTCGATGCCGGGTTGATGTACAACAGCTTCCCGCACATGATCGACACGCCGCCCTACTTCCCGCCGGCGCACGAGATGTTCCTGGCGGCCTACGCGCGCACGCAGTCCCAGTTTGAGCTTGTGTGGCGCAACGTGCTCGAGAACCCGGTGACGGTGCAGCTCCACCACCGGATCTGGGCCACCAGCACCTTTTTTGCCGTGTTTGCCAGCCACATGTTGGTGAACAAGCGGTACCGGCGGATCATTCCCAAGGGGGCCTTCTACGCCATGAACGGGGCCATGGGGTTGGTGACGCTCCAGGCCGCTCTTGGGATCTCCACCTTGATCTACCTCGTGCCGATCCCGCTTGCGGCGGCCCACCAGGCAGGCGCCTTGGCCTTGCTCACGGGCATGGTGGTGTTTGCCGGGAGAATGCGGGTGCCCAGTGCCGCCATCCAGGCCGTGGTGCGTGCCGCCAAGTAGCCGCGGGGCGCACGGCCGCGGGACGTGCAGCTGCAGCCGACCCCCACGCAGGGTCTGTACATAGTGTGAATAGTGAGTCATGTGATACAACACGGCATCTGCAACGGCGTGCGTCAGTGAAAAGTCTGACTCATCCGCGCGATATAAAGACTGCCCGCCCACCACCTCTCCACTCTTCAACATGTGCGGAATTTTTGCTGCGTACAAAGTCGCGGACGCCGAGGCGTTCAAGCCCAAGGCTCTCCAGTATTCCAAGATGATCCGCCACCGCGGTCCCGACTGGAGCGGTGTGCTGGTGGCCAAGCTGACGGTGCTCTGCCACGAGCGTCTTGCCATTGTCGGCGTGGGTCTGGGGGCCCAGCCCATCCGCCTGGCGGACGAGCGCTTTGCCCTCACGGTGAACGGCGAGATCTACAACCACATCCAGCTCCGCGAGCAGTTCTCGGACTACGCCTTCCAGCTGCTCCTGGACTGCGAGCCCATCATTCCCTTGTACTTGAAGTACGGCATCGACGCGCCCAAGTACTTGGACGGCATGTTTGCGTGGGTGTTGCACGACCGGGCGTCGGACCGCGTGGTGGCGGCTCGCGACCCCATCGGCATCACCACCTTGTACATGGGCACGCTGTCCAAGCAGCCCGGTGCGTACTTTTTTGCCCTGGAGCTCAAGCTGCTTGTGGAAGAGTGTGACGAGATCAAGGCGTTCCCTCCTGGCCATGTGTTTGACCTGGACACGGGCAAGCTCACCCGCTACTTCACCCCCACCTGGTGGGACGAGGAGCGCATTCCCACCACGCCGGTGGACTACAAGGAGGTGCGCGAGACGCTTGAGATGGCGGTGCGCAAGCGGTTGATGGCGGAGGTGCCGTACGGCGTGCTTCTTTCCGGCGGTCTTGACTCCCTGTTGATTGCGTCCATTGCGGCGCGCGAGACGGCGCTTGCGAACGAGAACGCACGTGCGACTGGCGGCAGCTCGCTTGCCGGTGTGGACGACTCGGGCAAGCTCCACACTGCCGGCTGGGGCCAGCAGGTGCACTCGTTTGCCATTGGTCTTCCTGGCGCGCCCGACCTTGTGGCTGCCAAGAAGGTGGCGGAGTTCATCAACACCATCCACCACGAGCACACCTTCACGCTCGAGGAGGGGTTGGATGCGTTGCGCGACGTCATCTACCACCTCGAGACCTACGACGTCACCACCATCCGTGCGCTGACGCCCATGTACCTTCTTCTGCGCAAGATCAAGGCCCAGGGTGTCAAGATGGTGTTGCTGGGCGAGGGTTCGGACGAGATCTTTGGTGGCTACCTTTACTTTGCCCTGGCTCCCAACGCGCGCGAGTTCCACACTGAGTGTGTGAAGCGCGTGAAGAACCTCCACTATGCCGACTGCTTGCGTGCCAACAAGCTGACCATGGCGTGGGGCTTGGAGGCCCGTGTGCCCTTCTTGGACAAGCAGTTCCTCGAGGTGTGCATGAACATCGACCCCAAGGACAAGGAGATCCACCCGGCCGAGGGTCGCATCGAGAAGTACATTCTCCGCAAGGCCTTTGACACGTCGGACGACCCCAGCGCCAAGCCCTACCTCCCCGAGGAGATTCTCTGGCGCCAGAAGGAGCAGTTCAGCGACGGTGTGGGCTACCTGTGGATTGACGGGTTGAAGGACCGTGCGGAGGAGCTTGTGCTGGACGAGCAGTTGGCGGCGGGCAAGCCGGTGTGGGGTGATGACCAGCCCACCACCAAGGAGGCGTACTGGTACCGGTGCTTGTTTGACGAGTTGTTCCCGCAGCCTGCTGTGGTGAGCACTGTGATGCGCTGGGTGCCCAAGGCCGAGTGGGGCTGCCACGGCGACCCCAGTGGTCGGTTTGCCAAGATCCACGAGAGCAAGGTGGAGGGGGTGTAGAGAATAGAATCGAGCTGCCGCTGGCTGTTTCCGCTGTGACTGTAGGCTTCTTGTTTCGCTGCTAGCGCCGTGCCTCGCTGTCCCGCCGTGCCTCGCTGTCCCGCCGTGCCTCGCTGTCCCGCCGTGCCTCGCTGTCCCGCCGTGCCTCGCTGTCCCGCCGCGTCCCACTGCCCAGCCCCACTCTCACGTGACCTACCGTTACATAATTCCTGACAAACGCTGACACGAACCGCGTGGGTATAAAAGCCGCGGCCCGCACCGGCTTGCGGCCCATGTACCGTACCGCTGGGACCGTTCTTGCCATCACGCTAGCACTTATTATCCGCCGACTCGTCTCGACCTCCCCTGCTATGGCTTACAACCCGTCCTTCTTCTTCTCGCACGGCGGCCCCACGTTCATGTACCTGGACAAGGACGCCATGGGCGGCGACCTCGGCGCCTTCAAGGCAATCCGCAAGATCGGCTCGGAAATCGTGGAGACCCTCAAACCGCTGTTCATTGTGTGCGTGAGCGCGCACTACGAAGCCACGGGCCGCAACAGCGTGGAGATAGCCGTGCCCAAGAAGCTCACCAGCGCCGCGGCGGGGGAGAACGAGTTGATCTACGACTTTTACGGCTTCCCGAGCCACATGTACAAGGAGGAGTTCCACACGCAGGGTCCGCGCGCGGTGGCGCAGCAGGTGCAGGCGGCGGTGGCGGGAGCGGGCTTTGACGCCAAGTTGGTGGAGCGCGGAATCGACCACGGCGTGTGGGTGCCGTTCAAGGTTGCGTTTGGCGACTCGCTTGCGATTCCTCTCATCCAGGTGCTGCTTGTGGGCGACGTGGACGACTTTGGCAAGCAGGAGGCGTTGGGCCGCGCGTTGCGGGAGTTGACGCGCACCGACGGGGCCAACGGCATGGTGGTCACCTCGGGCATGAGCGTGCACAATCTCCGGGACTTGGGCCGGGCCTTTTCCAGTCCCAACACCCCCATGCCGTACGTGAAGCCGTTCAACACAGAGTTGACGGGGATCTTGAAGCAGCTGCGCGAGGACCGCTCCAAGGCATGGACCGCGCTCGAGCGCACGCCGTTGCTCCGCCGCGCCCACCCCACGCTCGAACACCTCATGCCGGTGGTGGTGTCGCTGGGCTATGCCGGCGACGGGAGCATCCGCGAGGTGTACTCCTCGGCTAGTCTCTCGCTCGGGTGGAACGTGTACCGCGTTGCCGCACAGTAGTGCGCACGAGGCGTGGCAGACCACTAGCATGCGCCCCGCCTAGTACCACATAGCTACCATTCATACACGCACCAGTTTCTCCGACGCGTGGTGTTGCCGGAGCGACTTTTTTGCGAGGGACTGTTCGCGTGCGCCGTGTAGCGCCCCGCGGCGTTGACAGCCCGCACGCCCGGTCTCCCACGTCCTCGCAACCATTCACACACGGCAGACAAGGTTCTCACAGCCCGAGGCGGCGTGTTGTCCTCACGACTCCCCTCCCGGTGGTTTGCCGGAGGTAGCCGGGCTTAGCTGTGCGTGCAGCACGGGTGGCGCGGGATGACGTCACGGTGCGCCCAAACCACAACAGTGCGGGCGAGGTACGAACGCCCCGTGTGTGGGGGAAGTGGCGAAGCACGGTGCTGTCGGCGAAGATGTGGTGGTACGAACGGAGCGGGACATCTGCCTGTAAATAGCTCTGGTGTTGACCTCGGTTTCACCCGCTCCCTGCGACGGAGCTTTACAACAATGCGTGCCGGATGAGGCCATGCAGAAGCGGTTGCAGCGGCAGCTCCGGCAGCAGCCACACGCCGGGTGCCACACCCGCAGCGCCTGTTGTCCGCCACGTCGCCCCGGAACACGCGGCCGTCCCGTGGCGGAGGCTGCGTGTGCATGCTATCGACACCACGCCAGCACCACGCCCGTCACTCCAGCGCCTCCGTTGTCCTCTCCACACGATGCCCACGCATGCAGACGCACCACCAACGCACGCCCCTGCACTGCCCATGCGCCGGCGGATTCCCCATATAAGCACATCGCCTGCCGGAGTGCCCCCGAGAGCGCACGGCAGGAAGGCCTTTGGACACAAGAACAACACCTAGGCCATCCTGTCGCCTCTTGCCATGTTATTTGACAACCTCAAGCACTTGCTCCGCAAGGAGAAACGCGAGAGCGAGCTGCCCCGGGTCCTGCCCCAGACACTGGCGCTGACGCTGGAGTGCCTGCTGCTCGCCGAGACGGAGCCGCAGCGCTACGCCGAGCTTCCGCTGCGGTACCGCCTCACGGAGAAGCTCGGGGACGGGGCGTTCAGCACCGTGTTCAAGGCACACGACCGCCAGACCAACAGCGCCGTGGCAGTGAAGGTGATTGACAAGCGGGCTGCGCTGCGGCAACAGATCGAGCAGGTGTTGAAGGAAATCAGCATCATGCGGCGCGTGCGCCACCCCAACGTGGTGCGGCTTGTGGACTTCAAGGACACGCCCAGCTACTGTTTCCTTGTCATGGAGCACGTGGCGGGCGGCGAGTTGTTCAACCAGATCATCCACCTCACCTACTTGAGCGAGCCGCTTGCGCGCCACGTGATTGTCCAGGTGGCGCGGGCCGTGCAGTATCTCCACGACGAGGTGGGCGTGGTGCACCGGGACATCAAGCCGGAGAACTTGTTGTTCGAGCCGGTGGCGGTGGAGCCGCGCGACGCGGCCGAGCGGCTTGCGGCGCGGCGTGCCAGTGACGACGACACCAAGCGGGACGAGGGTCGGTTCTGTCCCGGCTCTGGCGGGGGTGGTATTGGCACTGTCAAGCTTGCCGACTTTGGTCTCAGCAAGGTGTTGTGGGACCGGCTGACCCAGACGCCGTGCGGCACCGCAGGCTACACTGCCCCCGAGATCATGGCCGACCAGACGTACGACAAGGGCGTGGACGTCTGGCTGCTTGGCTGTGTGCTCTACACCCTTCTCTGCGGCTTTCCTCCGTTTTATGACAGCGACCCGCGCAAGCTTGCCCGCCGCATTGTCAAGTGCGACTACTGTTTCCTTGCACCCTGGTGGGACGAGGTGCTGCAGGAAGCCAAGGACTTGGTGCTGCACCTTCTCACCAAGGACCCGGCCGAGCGCTACACCATCGAGCAGATGATGGCCCACCCGTGGATCACCCAGGAACACAAGCCCACCAAGCCGGCCGTGGACGCGCCACCGCCCACCACCTTTGTGCCGGGCGTGTTTGCCCCGCAGTACTTTGCCGAGGACGGCACTCACACCCCGCGGGCCGAGGCCATTCGGTTTGCCTTCAACCCCGAGTTGCGCCGCGACGCCGACACGCTTGCAGCCGTGAGCGAACGCAGCCTGGAAACCAGTCTGGAGGGCGAGGAGGGCGGCGTGCTCAAGCACCGCAAGACCGTGCTGTTGCTGTCCACCGGTCCTGTGGAGTTTCCCAGGCTGCCCGCGCCCATCAACATGCTGTGGAACATGGATGCCGCCATGGCGTCGCTGCCGAGCTTGGGCAAGGTGCCGCGCAACAGTGCCGAGCTCCCGCTGCCCAGTTTCGATCTTCGCTTGAGCGACAACAAGATGTGGTGTCGCCGCAAGGCCAGTGTCACGAGTAAGTGTGTATAGTATCATGACTTGTGTTTGGAGTTGGGGCATGGACTGGCTGTAGTCCGCGGCGTGGACTGGCAGCGGTTTACACCCTATACGTTAGCAGAGCGGTTGACTCTACACGTCGATGGACTGGACAACCACGTCTGCAGTGGACCCCACGAGGTGGCCGTTGGGCCCGTCGTTCTCATCATAGCGGGCATAGCCAAGCAGAAGCGTCGGGGCAAGACCAGCCGCCACGTGCCGCCGAGCCACCCGTTCACGGAACTGTCCCCGGTCGCCAGCAATCAACCACGTGTACACGGGCGGCGTGCGAGGAATGGCGTTCCACGGAGCCATGTCCAGGAGAAGATACAAGCCCTCCACCAACACAATCCGCGTGGCCGGACCCACGGTGCATCCCCCAGGCGTGGGGTCCTTGAGGGCATGGTCAAAGGTGGGCACCACCACCGAGCGGTCCAGCGGCGCACCGCACCCCGCCACAAGCACACGCACAAGCGACACCACAAGCAGACCGTCGAACGTGAACGGAGCCCCTCTCCGCGCATGCGCCGTGGCGGCGTCCTCCATCGTGTCAAGCACGGCCCGCGGGAGGTGGAACCCGTCCATGGGCACCACCGCGGCAAGATCGCCGCCGGAGCCCGGACACACCACCACGCTGGTGGCCTGGCCGCCCGCACCCACCATCCGCACCCCGTCCCCCTCAACCACCCCGCCCTCCGCCACCGCTGCCGCCGCCATTCCACCGGCCCCGTTGCTCCCGTCACCCCGCGTAATCTCTGGCACATCCAATTGGTTTATCCGCGCGGCTACCGCGGCCGCAAGGGTACTTTTGCCGCTTCCGGGTCCGCCCGCCACAAGCACCACAATCCGGTAGCCGCCCAGCGCAGCCAAGGCCGCCACGGCCGTGTGTGCCAACCGGTCATAAACCTGCTCCATACTCCTCACATCTCTTCTGCATGTTGCGTGCTTCCTTCCACACTCTTCGCCGGGCCTCCACTCTTGCGTACGTCGAGACCAGCGCCGGCGCGCCCACGGCCGCGCTGCTTTCCCTGCTCACGGCCGCCGCAGCGCTCGGCCAGCCGGTGCTGGCAGTGCTTGCCGGTCCCGGAGCCGCGGCTGCGGCCGCCACGGTGCGCACGCTCGCACCGGTGCTGAAGGTGTACGTGCTGGAGGACGCGGCGTACGCCCACCAGGCGGCGGAGGCGTTGCTGCCGTTGTTGGCAGCCGTGGCCGAGGCCGGCGACTACTCCCACGTGGTGGTGCCGGCACTGGTGGCCGGCCGCGGCGTGCTTCCGCGCATCGCGGCGGCGTGGGACGTGCAGCCCATCAGCGATATCACCGGGGTGGTGGACGCTGCCACGTTCGTGCGGCCCATCTACGCCGGCAATGCCTACGCCACGGTGCGGCTGAAGGACGCCAAGGTGTTGGTGTCGGTGCGCGGCCTGGCGTTTGCTCCTGCCACCGCGGGCGGCGAGGAGGCGCCGGTGGAGACCGTGGCGGCCGCTGCGGCACCGCGCGCCACGGAGTTTGTGTCGGAGGAATTGGTGACGCTGGAGCGGCCGGACCTCGCACTGGCGTCGGTGGTGGTGTCGGGCGGCCGCGGTCTCCGGCTGAAGGAGGAGTTCCTGGCGGTCTTGGAGCCGTTGGCCAGCAAGTTGGGCGCGGCCATTGGCGCGCTGCGCGCCGCGGTGGATGCGGGCTTCTGCGACAACTCGTTGCAGGTGGGGCAGACGGGCAAGGTGGTGGCTCCGGAGTTGTACATTGCAGTGGGCATCAGCGGCGCGATCCAGCACCTTGCCGGGATGAAGGACAGCAAGGTGATTGTGGCAATCAACAAGGACCCGGAGTCGCCGATCTTTGGTGTTGCTGACGTCGGCTTGGTGGCCGATGTGTTCGAGGCCGTGCCCGAGTTGACCGCAAAGGTGTAGCGGTGCCTGGCTGGTCGTGCCTGGCGTAGACGTCACGTGCCGCGTGCACGTGGCCAATTGACTCATTGACTCGGCGCCGGATCCCGTAACCACATCAGGAGCGCGTCCTGCACGCGTGCATACAGCTGCCGATTCCGGCGTGTGCTGCACCAATCACACGCGGCGGATCCGTCGTGCCGGCACCGCCGACCCTGTTTGCGCGGTGCTTGCCGCAGGTGTGGCGTCTGTGGCTGACTAATTTGCTCCCGTTATAACCGCCACAGCAGCCGCCCCGCTAGCCACTCTGTGAATCCCCATGTCTTTCCTTGGCGACGACTACCTCAGCACGCTCAACCTCGTGGACGAGTTCCCTGCGGTGGCCCCGGAGGTGGACCTCGGCGACTTCTCCGGCGTCCAGTTTTTCGACTTTGATGTGGGTGCGGACGGGCTTGAGCGCAAGTTTGTGCCCCCGGCCCGCGCCACACCTGCGGCTGCCGTCACCCCCTTGGCGGCCGCCGCACCTGCGGCCCGCTCGGTGGAGGACGAAGACAAGCGCCGCCGCAACACACAGGCGAGCGCCCGCTTCCGTGTGAAGAAGAAGATGCGGGAGCAGGAGATGGAGAAGCAGGCGGCCGAGTTGGCCCTGAAGGTGGAGAGTCTCCAGGCCACCATCAAGCGGCTCGAGATGGAAAACAGCTGCCTCAAGCTGCTTATTGTCCAGCGCAACGCGGAGCGTGACAACGACCTTGTGGAGGACATCAAGAAGCGGTCGTTGGCTTAGGCCCGACAGGTATACGGATAATGACACTTAGAACAGCATATGTAGATGTCGGCGCACTATGTGTGTGGGTCAGGCAGCTGGTGCGAGCCCTCGGCAATGTTGTGCAAGTCGTGCAAGGCAAACAGCAGGCTGTCTTCCGCCGCGGGGGGCGACTCGTCGTGGAGCACAAACAGCCCCTCGTTGCTCGTCAAGTTCTTCTCGAGGGGGAGGTAGCTGGCGTTCTCGCCGCGCGCCACGCCCAAGCGTTCCATCACCTTGTGGAACTTGGTGTGTTGTTTCAGCCGGAGAATCTGGTCAAAGTTCTCCACCTGGTCCACCCACTGCACCAGCTTCTTCTTCTTGTGGCGGCGCTGCAGCGAGAGGAGTGGCAGCGAGAGAAGCGTGTGGGGCTTCAGGTACGGGCCAGAGCTTGGCGGGCCGTTGGTGAGGATCAGCAGCGGCCCGGAGCGGAACCGGTAGTAGAGGTAGAGGAGGATCCAGAGGATGAGGAGGACGGCCAGGATCTCGAACACGTCCTTGATTGTGTCGTAGATCGTGGAGGAGGTCAGGGAGGAGTGGGAGGACGGGGGAGGGGCCAGGAGGGTGGGCAGAGCGGTGGGCAGAGCGGTGGGCAGTGCGGTGGGCAGTGCGGTAGTCAACGTCGTGGGCTGAGCAGCAAGCAGAGCAGCGTGCAGAGCAGCAAGCAGAGCAGCGGACTGCACCTCCTCCACCGCCGGAACCCGCCTGGGCACAACCATCTCCAACACCGCACGCGCCGCCCCCGGCAGGTCCCAAGCCACCATGTGGCTCGCATTGTACACCTTCACCGTGGTGAGGTTCCGAGCCGTCCGGCTCTCCCCCACCGCCACACCCTCCCATGCAAACGCCTTGTACTCCTCCTCAATCCCCATCCCCCCGTTCCACTTCATCTCGTCCACCATCTTGTCCACACCCATGTAGTTGCAGATGATGTCCTTGTCGCCCTGGAAAAGCACAATCGGAAGCCGCTCAAGCAAGCCCGGGAGAAGCAATCGCGACTTGGGGTCCGTGCTCTTGCGGAGCGCCGAACCCACATCGCCATCACACTCCAGCCACACATCATGCGTGGTGATGTGGAGCGCTGCCAACACCTTGGGGTCCTGCAAGAAGGGCGTCACCTGCGTCAAGGCCGGGGGCCAGTTCATGCCGCACAGCGGATACGAGTCGCGCAACCGGTAGTCGTACATGTTAATGCACTGCTGGTCCGCGGGTCCATCGAGATTGCGCGCCAACTGGAGAAGCACCAGCAAAATCTCGTTGCACTCATCAAACGCCTCCACCGACTCCAGTGCGCCCAGGTTGATCTTGTTCTGGCACTTTTCGTGGGCCCGGAACAAGCGCAGAATGCCCGGGTTCTGCATCGTCACCAAGGCGTTGAACTGCGCAAACGGCACGTACAGCAACGCCTGCTGGTTCGGATCCATCCAGCCGTTGCCAATCAACAAGGACGTGAGGGCCACCTGTGGCCGCCGGTCGAGAATCCCCCGTGCAATGTACGGAATGTACTGGCCGGCAAACAGCTCGCCCGCAAGCACAATCTTGCGCGAGGCGTCGTTGGGAAACACCGCAAAGTACTTGTCCAAAAAGACAAGAAAGTCGTCCACCACCGTGGCCATGCTGGTGGGGTTGGCATCGGCATGGCTCAAGCCCGTGCCGCCGGGCTGGTCCACAAACACAATGTCGGCATCCAACAGCCAGCCGTTGGTGTTGGCCACCACCTTCCCGTCGCGGATCCGCAACGGCCCCACCTCCATCAAGGCGCCGTCCATCAGCAGACAGCCCGGGCCGCCGTTGAACCAGAAAATGAGCTGCTCGCTGGGCTGCGCCTCGCCAAAGCGCCAGAAGAAGTAGTTGGTGTTGTTCTCTGGGTGGAGGAGGAGCTGGCCGGCGTGCATCACCGGCGGGTCCGCGAGTGCCAGCTGTCCGGGGAGCCCCGTGACAAGATAAGAGGCAGCATCGGCCACCTCGGCCGCGGCCCGGGGCACCACCATCGCCACGGCCGCCGCCACGTGCAACGCAAGCGCAAGTACCAGCCGCATGGGGGAGGAGGCGAAGCAGGCAAAGGCGCGATGCGGCAGGATCGGCTCCTGCACCACCACATGCACGTCACGCCCGCACGTGTTCCGGGTGCAGAACAGCTGAATCAACTATACACTACTGGGTCACGGGCTCCACGTTCCAGATGCCCTCGGCGTACTCGGCAATGCAGCGGTCGGAGGAGAAAAAGCCCATGTTGGCCACGCTGTGCACGCTCTTCTTCACCCACGCGGCGTGGTCCTTGAAGGTCTCGTCGATCAACGCCTGCGCACCCAAGTACAGGTCAAAGTCGTCGCTGACAAGGTAGTGGTCGCCGTGGTAGCGCACCGCGTCGAGCAAGCCGCGGTACTCGTCCGGGTTGCCAAAGGTGCCCAGGTCCACGGCGTCAAACACCTCGAGCAACAGCTCCGGGAGCTTCAGCTGGCCGTAGCGGTGGTTGGCCCGCAAGTCCTCCACCAGCTCCGCCAAGTTGCCAAACAAAAAGATGTTCTCCTCGCCAATCTCGCGCGTGATCTCCACGTTGGCGCCGTCCACCGTGCCGATGATCAACCCTCCGTTGAGGACAAACTTCATGTTGGAGGTGCCGCTTGCCTCGGTGCCGGCCGTGGAAATGTGCTCCAGCACGTCCAGCGCCGGGGTGATGATCTCCGCCTTGCTCACGTTGTAGTCGGGCACAAACACACACTTGAGAATGTCCCCCACGTCCGGGTCGGAGTTGATGACGCGTCCCACCTCGTTGATCAAGTGGATGATCTGCTTGGCCGCGTAGTAGCCCGGCGCCAGCTTGCCGCCAAAGATGTTCACCTTGGGCTGGAACTTCTTGCGCTCCTCCGGCAGCGCCTTCTTGATCTGGAGGTAGCGGTGGATCACCCCAAAGATGTTCATCTGCTGGCGCTTGTACTCGTGGATGCGCTTCACCTGCACGTCGTAGAGCACGTCGCCGCGGATCTCGATGCCCGTGAGCTCGTGCACCAACTTGGCCAAGCGCTTCTTGTTGTTCACCTTGACCGCGTCCCACGCCTTGAGGAACTCCGGGTCGTCCTCGAACTTCTCCAAGCCCTTGAGCTGCTCCAAGTGGCGAAGGAAGTCGTACAGCCCGAGCTTGGAGGCAATGAGGTCCGTCAACTCCGGGTTGGCCTGGCGCAACCACCGGCGCGGCGTCACACCGTTCGTCACGTTGGTGAACTTGTCGCCGCCGTAGATCTTGACAAAGTCCTTGAAGATGGTGGTCTTGATGAGCTCCAGGTGGAGCTCGGCCACACCGTTCACCTTGTGCAGACCCACAATGGCAAGGTACGCCATCCGCACCTTCTTGGGCAGGCCCTCCTCGATCACCAGCACCCGGCGCAACAAGTCCGGGTCGCCGGGGAACTTCTTCTCCACGCTCTGCAAGAACTTGAGGTTGATGTCGTAGATGAGCTGGAGGTGGCGCGGCAACAAGTTGCCAAACACCGGCACCGGCCACGTCTCGAGCGCCTCCGTCATGACGGTGTGGTTGGTGTAGCCAAACGTGGTGGTGACAATCTCCCACGCCAACTCCGTGTCCAAGCCCTCCAAGTCGATGAAGATCCGGTACAACTCCACCACCGCAAGCGTGGGGTGGGTGTCGTTGAGCTGGATCGCCACCTGCTCCGGGAACTCGCGCCACGGCCGCTTCAGCTTCTTGAACCGCCGGATGATGTCGTGCAACGAGGCCGCGACCCAGAAGTACTGCTGCTTCAACCGGAGCTGCTTGCCCTCGTCAAAGTTGTCGTTGGGGTACAAGACGGCCGTGATGCTCTCCGCACGCTGCTGGTCCACCACCAGGTTCTGGTAGTCGCCCGAGTTGAACTTGTTGAAGTCGAACTCCGTGGTGGGCTTGGCCAGCCACAACCGCAAGTTGCTCACGCTGGACGTCTGGTACCCGGGGATCGGGTAGTCGTACGCCGTGGCCAAGACCCGCTCGCCGCCCTCCCACACCGGCTTGCCGTTGTCGTCCGTGTACACGTGGCCGTAAAAGTCCACGGGGATCTTGATCTCCTCGCGCGGAATCTCCCACGGCAGCGCCACGTTCAACCAGTAGTCCGGCGTCTCCACCTGGTAGCCGTTGATGATCTTCTGGGCAAAGATGCCGTACTGGTAGCGCAAGCCGTAGCCCCAGCCCGCGTACTCGCCGGTGCTGAGGGAGTCCACAAAGCACGCCGCAAGGCGGCCAAGACCACCGTTGCCAAGCGCCGCGTCGGGCTCCTGCTCCAACACGTCCTCAAGACGGAACCCCAACTCCTCGACCGCCAGCTTGAAGGCGGCGTCGTCAAGCCCGCCGTCCTTGTAGTTGGACGCCACGTTGATGATGGCATTGTCCAAGAAGCGGCCCATCAAGAACTCCAACAGGAGGTAGTAGATGCGCTTGGGGTCGCGCGCGGTGATGCGCTGCTGCGTCTTGTTCCACTCGATAATCAACTTGTCGCGGATCGAGTACAGCACGGCCTGGTACGCCGCAAGGTCGTCGCAGTTGTACAACAGCCGGGCAAGCGTGGTTTCCACGTGGCGGATAAAGTCTTCCTGGAAGCCCAGCTTCAGTTCAAACTCCTTCACGGCAAACTTGGTCCACACCTCGCGGGCCTTGTTGGGGATCAGGGCGTCAATCAGGAGAATCTCCTTGGGCGTGAACCCAGTGAAGGTGCGCTTGTGGCGCGGGCGCGGCGGCGGGGCGTCAGAAAGATCGGTAGACATGGCGGAGCTTCAAACCGTTTGGGGCAATGCGTTCTCTTTATAGTGTTCCGTCTCGGGAGTGCTCCTCCCGGAGTCGGGTCCGTGCATGCCCCTTGCCTCCGGTTCTGTGCGGGGTAACGGTTGGAAACCTGCACGAGGGCGGGGCCTGCAGCAGGGCCATCATCTGACGATGCGGTCCAATCAGCGGGGCGCTGGATGGCGCCATTGTCTCCCTATCAGCGTTACGGTGTATTAGCATAAGTCGTTACGTGGCGGGGCACGGTGCCCGCCGGTAGTCTAGACAATCTTGCGGAGACTGGCCAACTTCTTGCGGAGGCCCTTGCCGTCGGGCGAGGCCGGGGCGGCCATGCCGCGCAGCCCCCGTGCCGGGAGCGGCAGAGGTCCGCGCAGGTGCGGGCTGCCCAGGCGGTGTGCAAGCTTGTCCAACCAGCCCGAGATGGAGCCGGACGAGGGGCTCAGCACGGCAGGCAGCGGCCCGCCCAGCACCAGCATCAGCCGGACGTCCTTGGCCGAGGACTGGCGCGCAGCGTGCGGCATGGTCATGGCTCGCGGCACCAGCGGACAGTGCACGTCGGTGTCGTGGGACTCTCCCATGTCGAGAGCAAACACCCCGGTGTCCAGCAGCGACAGCAGCTCCTCGGGCGCGTACGCCTCGAGAAAGGGACGGTAGTTGTTGGCGTGGATCAACTCGTACACCTCCTTGCACACCACCTCGAGCGTGGCAGGGGTGCGCTGGTCCGGCGCTGCGTCCGTCACCATGAGACGGAGCGCCTCGGGAATGTTGAGCTGGTGGGGCGAGGCCAGAGTAAAGTACAGCAGGACAAGCAGCTTCCACTTGCTGTCGGGGCACGAGCGCGACGCAGGCAACAGCACCTCCACCTGTGCACTGGTCTGGGGGCCGAGAAGCGGCAGGTCGAACGGCAGCAGCAGCCGCGGGTCTCCAGGAGGCGCTTCGCGCGCGGTGTCGCGGGACACGGCCCGGCACACGTCGCCCTGCTGTGTCTGCGCAAACAGCGCCACGTCGGGGAAGCTGCTGTTCCGCAGCGGGTCCTTGCTGCCGGGAATCACCAGCGGGAGATCAAGCGCAAACTGCTGCGGGCTGGCCACGGGCGTGGGCCGGAGGCTCGTGGGCGGCGACACGGGCTGGTGGGCGCAGGACTGGAGGGCGCAGGACTTGGTGGCCACCAACTGCGCCTTGTGCAGACCCACCAACAACGGCAGGAGCGGCATGGGCGACGCGACCAGCGGCGCGGAGCCGGCGGACTTGCGCACGCGGTTGTACACGGCAGTAAACTCCGCCGCGTCCATGAGGAACTGGAGGTTTTCCAGGGAGTGGGCGTCGCGCAAGAACAGGAAGAAGCGCTGGGCCTGGAGACGCTGACGCGGCGTTAGCAGCAGACGCGCCTGGGTGTCGTGGGAGTAGAAGGCGATGCTGAACCCAACCAAGTCGTCAAGCAGCGGCGGTGCGGGGCCGTGGGGCGAACCGGGCGGCGGCGTACTCCTCAGCGGACGGGGCAGCATGGGAAGAGGCAGGTGGACGGAGGTGGAAAGACCCCTGGGGTTAGCCGAGCGGTGGGCAAAGGAAAACTCTGATCGCCAGGGGCACGCAACGGATTTGCCGTTGGGCTAACGGGCTGGGGGAGATATGCACCCGCCAGACGGGAATTCCTGCTTCCCGCGGCTGGTGACGTTGAGATGCACCGCAAAAAAGAAACAGCGCTGGCGTTTCCGTGCGGCTTAAGCATATGCGGGGACTTTTCCACAAGCTCCGCCATGTACCGACATGTTGCAGTGCTGCACGGACATGCATGCGCTCTGCACGGACATGCACCGAAAGAGGAAGCCCCGGCGGCGGTAACCGTGTAGACCCGTTGGGAGGAGACCCGGGTGCGCCAGGCGTGCTGCGGCCGCACCCTCCGCGCTGGACACGGTATGTATCAGCCGGCCGCGCCAGGCGCGTGCGCGCGGGCGGGCCGAACCGCGCTAGCGCACCGGTGGTTTGAAGATTGCTGTGGCGGGTCTAAATCCGTGCGTCCAGCCCTCGTTCCAGACCGTTGCAATCGGTTCCATGCGCCAGTCCCGCGGCTTCCTATTGTCTGCCACTATTCAGTGCCGCACACCGCCGTGCTCGCCCGGCCCGAGCCATGGCCCTTCCGTGGACCCAGGCTGCAGAGTTGCAGGGACAACTCGTCTCTGACGGTTGCCGATCGCTACCGGCGCACAACGACGGCAAGGTTTTGGTGCCGAGTCCGCGCGGAGTTCGGCCTGCCTGCGCCGGACGTGTGTGGCCGACACGCAGCGGAACGTTCGCGCGCCCAGCCCGCACGCCAGGCCAGATGCACATACCGGTGTGCTCCCGGCTCAGCGGCTCCGGCGGTGGGAATGTTGGGACCCGGCTGCGGGCGGCCTCGGCAAAACACCTGCGTGCGCGCATACGCCGCCGCCCACGTGTGCGCCCACGTGAAACACACGTGACGCCACGTGAAACACACGTGATCACCGCACACGTGCAATACACGTGATCTCCCGCACCATGACGTCACCGCCCGCCGATGATAACAGCCCGATTTGCTTGCAACTCCTCCCCCTTCATGCCACCGTACGTCCTGAGCGCGTTCCTAGTGGGGCAGCCGCTCCTCTACTTTGTGCTGATCTTTGTCTCTCTCGGGGTCTTTATCTTTGGCTTTGACCAGGGCCTCATGTCCGGCTTGATCACCAACGAGTACTTCAAGCTGTACTTTGACCACCCGCTGCCTGCCGCCATCGGCACCATGGTGGCCATTCTCGAGATCGGCGCCCTTGTGTCGCTGTTGGGTGCCGGTCGCGTGGGCGACAAGTTCGGCCGCCGCCGCACCATCCGCTACGGCGCCTTTGTCTTTGTCATTGGTGGCACCATCCAGACCACGCTGACGCTGATCGGCTACCTCCTGGTCGGCCGCTTGGTGAGCGGGTTTGGCGTGGGGCTTCTCCTGACCATTGTGCCGGTGTTCCAGCTGGAAATCAGCCCGCCGCACAACAGAGGCAAGTTGGCGTGCATGGAGTTTACCGGCAACATTGTGGGCTACGCCCTGAGCATCTGGGTCGACTACGCCTTTTCGTTTGTGGAGCACGACGGGGCGTGGCGCTACCCCTTGTCCATCCAGGTGGTGATGGGCTCGCTCCTTTTTGTCGGGCTGTACTTTATCGTCGAGACGCCGCGGTGGTTGCTTGACCACGACCACGACGCAGAGGGCATTGTTGTCATTGCGGACCTTGTGGCCGACGGCGACATCAACGACGAGCGCGCCAAGACCGAGTTCCGCTCCATCAAGGAGAACGTGCTTCTCTCGCGCCTTGACGGCGAGCGCCTGTACACGTACATGTTCAAGCGCTACCGCAAGCGGGTTGTTCTCGCCATGGGCCTGCAGATGTTTGCCCAGCTCAACGGCATCAACATCATCAGCTACTACGCTCCCATGGTGTTTGAGCTGGCAGGCTGGGTTGGCCGCGACGCCATTCTCATGACCGGCTTCAACTCCATCGTGTACGTCCTCAGCACCGTGCCGCCGTGGTACCTCGTGGATGCCTGGGGCCGGCGCCGGCTTCTTCTCATTGGCGCAGTGGCCATGGGCCTTCCGCTCTGTGCCATTGCCGTTGCCCTTGCCGTCAATGCCCTGGTCACACCCACGCTTGTGGTGGTGTTTGTGGTGATCTACAACGCGGCGTTTGGTTTTCTGTGGGGTCCGCTCCCGTGGTTGTACCCGCCGGAGATTCTCCCGCTCCTGGTGCGCTCGAAGGGCACGTCGCTCTCGACCGCGTCCAACTGGGCCTTCAACTGGCTTGTGGGCGAAATGACGCCCATCTTGCAGGAGCTGATCCAGTGGCGCATGTACTTGATCCCGGCCGCCCTGTGCTTTCTCTCGTTTGCCGCGGTGTTTGTCATGTTTCCGGAAACCAAGGGGTTGCACTTGGAGGACATGGACCTGGTGTTTGACGACCTGCTGAGTGTGTTTTCGTGGCACTCGAGTGGGCGGCGCACCTCCACCTATGGAGCTGTGGATGCCGCAACCGGTCGCGAGCCGCTGGCACGGGTGCCTTCGCTTGTGCCGAGCAACACCAGCGTTCTGGGCAAGGATGTCGAGCCGCCGCTGCTCAACGACGTGTTGGCGTTCCAGCAGCGGAGTGGCCGTGCCGAGAGCGTGCGCAGCATGTTCTCCAGAGGCGAAGAGGAGCCTGTGGCTGGAAGCAGCCGGGTATAGACTCTACACACTCTTGCACTAGGCTATTTGGGAACACGGGGCCACCGGGCCTCTGGGCCTCTGGAACTACCGGGCCTCTGGAACCACCGCACTACTCGGGGTCGCTCACGCGGCGGAACACGGCATACCACTTGCTGCCACCATTGCGCTCCACCTTCTGGCCCTCCTCAGTCTTGGCACGCATCACCAGCACGCACACATCCTGGTCCATTTCCGCCTCGCTCAAACGCTCAAACAACGGGTGGGCCGCGAGGTGCGACTCCATCCACTCAAACAAGTCGTGCACGTCCGTGATGATGTACACCAAGCCGCCGGGCCGCAACACAAAGGCGTACTCGGCAAGAAGCGTGCTGGTGATGATGCGCGCCTTGTGCTTGCGCTGCTTGAAGTGCGGGTCCGGGAAGCAGAAAAAGAGCTTGGCCAACTGGGCCTTGTGGAAGAAGTTGGGAAGGAACTTCATGGCGTTGCCCCGCAACACGGCAATGTTCTGGTAGCCGCCCGGCACCTTTTCCGGCGCCTCGCGGAGTGCCACGATGCGGTCCTCCACGTACTGCGTCACCTGCACACGGATCTCCATGCCAAGGATAAGCGTCTGCGGGAACAAGGGCGCAAGACCCACCATCAAGCCACCAAAGCCACACCCCACGTCGGCAATCTCCACCCGCTGAGTCATCTTGCCGTCGGTGTGGTACTGCGGGTAGAGACTGCTCCAGTCCATGGAGTCGGGACTCGTGGGGTAGTCCAAACGGTGGTCGCTGAACGGGTTGGAGTGGGCACGCTGACGGTAGTAGCGGCGCGAGGGAGCCTCCACCCCCAGTTCCACCGTCTCGCCTTCCTTGAACGCCACCCGCTTGGCGTCCTGCTTCAGTCTGTACCGCAGCCGCTTGGATCCAGACATGAAAAAAAAAGTAGGCGATGAGGCATCGCTGAGGCATGGCTATGTACACGGCGCCTACGCACGGCCGTACAGGGTCTACGCATCCTCTCTCTCGGCGTGGGCCTTCATGGTGAGGTACAAGCTGTTGGAAGCACCCTCCAAGGTCTGCACCAAGCCTGCACCGCCCAACACCTGCAACACTCCCGCAAGCTGAGCCTGCATCTCCTCCTTGGACGGGAGCGTGCGGAAGGCCTCGATGTCCACCGGTGTCATCACCGAGCCCTCCACACGGGCACCCACAAGAAACATCCGCTCGTTGGCCACCTTCAACACCTTCATCACGCCGTCCACCGCCTTGGGGTCCACCGTGTCCACCGTGACCGTGGCCAGCGGCCCCACAAGCAACGGTGCGAGCGGGTGCTGGATGTCCTTGCACGCCTCGGCTGCCTCCACGCTGGCCGGGTCTGCCTGGCCCTCTGCGCGCAACATGGCAAGGAACAACTTGTTCTGGATCACGTGGAGCGTGGCGCCGCTGTTCTTGAGCTGCTGCCGGAACCCTGCCTCGTCCGCCTTGGTGAGGTTGTTGTGGTGGAGAAACAACACCACGGGCTTGCGCAACAACCGCGTGTACACGTCCGCAAGATAGGTCTTGCGCAGGTGCGGGTGTTTCACGGTCGAGCGCACCGTCTGCGAGCGGACCACGTTCATGGGGAAAAGTGGAAGAGCAACCGATGGATTTTATTGTTCCTTTGTTATGCTGCACCAGGGGAGCCTGGAGGTGCCGCCCCACCTCAGCGAGTTTTACCTGTACGTGAACGGCGCGCCGCACACCCCCACCCGCACGGCCCGGAGCTCGGTCCACACGCTGCCGTCCACGCTCAACACCTTCACCACCTTTTCGCCGCCCAACCTCCCGCTCCCGCAGATTGTCACCGCAACCGACATCCAGCACAACGTCCGGGCATATGCCCAGGTGGTGCGCAGTGCGGCCGCGTACCGCCAGGCATTGGCAGCAGCAGCCTCTGCGGCGGCGGAGTTCGGGGCGGCGTTGGAGGTGGTGGCCAAGTGCAAGGGCACTGGCAGTGCGGGCGAGGGGTTGATGCTGGCGGGCGGGCTCCACCAGCTTGTGGCCAACCACCAGCAAATCTTGGCCCAGAGTATCCACACGAGTTTCGAAGTCCCGGTGGCAGACGAGGTGGCGCGGTTTGAACAGGAGGCGAGCGAGAACGAGGCGCACTACAAGACCGAGATCCGCAGCCGCAGCCGGCAATTGCGGGCCAGCGAGCAGGCCAACCTGAAGGAGCTACGCAGCAAGCGCCGCGATCTCCGGCAGTACCGCCAGAGCTTGCAGGAGCTCACGTCGCAGTTGGACGACATTGAGCGGTTGAAGCAGGGCTACTACGTCACCACGTACGAGCTGCTGGAGGCAGTGGCCAAGCGCGTGCTCACACGGGCCGGCTCGGTGGTACGGGCCGAGGTGGAGATCTTTGAGGGGATTGCTCGTAAGGGCTGGTCGGGGGGCGGCTTGGACGAACTCATGGCCGGGTGTCCCGATCCGTTTGGCAGCGACGGCGTGGTGGAGACAGGGCTTCCCCAGGTGGGCAGCTTGGAGGAGGAGAGTGCGCACACATTGACGCCCAGCAATACCGACACGCCGGGCCGCGACGAGTCGTTTCTGCTTCCCGAGATCCCCCGGGCCGAGAGCACGGAGGAGAGCGTGGAGGTGGAGGCGGCGCTGTCGCCTGTGTTCAACCACGAGTGGAGAAGCGAGTCCGAATGAGTATGTATTAATGGCGATGCAGGGCGCGCAGGGAGGAGTCATGGGGTGAGCCTGACGCACTAGGCAAAGATGATGTATGCCAACGACACGGCGTACACCACCGCCGCGGAGACCATCTTGGAGGTTTGCATGTTACGAGGCGACTGCATGGACGAGAGGGTGGACGGGCAGGTGGAGCCGAGCCCCGCGCCTTTTAACCTTTGCCGCGGCGCGGCCGCCCCGCAGGTTTTTCACCAGAGTCACCCGCAGCCCCCCGCCGGAGTCACGCCCTCCACGCTCGGGTTTCGCCGAACAGCCGTGGCAGGCACGGTTCTATTGACGCACATGCATGCACGACCCTGCACCGGCCGGCCGAAACCTCAAACTTTTCTCTGCACGATATGTACACTGGCTAGCGCTACACGCCCGGCTGCACGCCCTGGACACCCTGGACGCCGGCCTGGGCCTCGGCCATCAACTGCGCCAACTTGCGCAGAAGGTGCGGGTCCTGCTTGATCTTCAACTGCATCTTGGCCGCCTCGGCAAACAGCGTGGCCTGGATCTTCTCCTCCATGCTGCGCGCAAGCACCAGCAGCTCCTCGAACAAGCGCACCGCCTCCTCCACCTTGTCCACCTGCAACATGAGCTGCGCAAGCAGAATCCGCGCAAGCTCCAGCTTGGGGTCCAACGCCGTGGCCTGCTCCAACAAGGCAATCGCCTCCTCCACCTTGCCCTCGCGCAGCACAAGCGTCGCCACGTTCACCAACGGCACCGCCCCCACCGTGAACGTGGGGAGCGCCTTCTGGAGCCGCAGCGCCGTGTCGAACTGCTTGATCGCACCCGCCACGTCGCCGCGGTCCGCAAGAATCTCGCCGTAGTAGTTGGGCACCTCCGGCAGCGTCGGGAAGAGCGTGCGCGCCTGGGCAAACTTGGCCTCGGCTCCCTCAATGTCCTGGTTGCGGTAGGCAATGCACGCAAGCTGGATGTGCGCGTACACGTTCTTGGGGTTGAGCTCCTTGGCCTTCTCGAACAGCTCCGCCGCCTGGTCAAGCTCGCCAATGAGGTAGAACATCTGGCCGCGGTGGTAGTAAATGTCGGGCGACGCCGGGTCGGCACGCGCCGCCTCCTCGAAGTTGGCCACGGCCTCCTCGAAGTTGGCCTTGTCGGCCGAGATGAGGGCCTTGAAGACATAGGCCCGGGGACGCGCGTGGAGCGCAAGCAGCGCGTCAATCTCCTCCAACGCGTGGAGCGGGTCCAGCTTGAGGAACCGCATGGCTCCCGAGTACTCGAGCGCCACCGCGTAGTGCGCCGCCACCGGCGACTCCTCCGCCTTGTACGCAGCCACCGCCTGGGCAAACGCCGTGTCGGCCTCCTCGTAGCCCTCGGGCGTGTTCAAGTCCAAGGCCTTCAACCCAGCAGCAAGGTAGGCGTCGCCCGAAGCCGGCGCGGCGTCCACCAACTCCTCCTCGAGCGCCGTCTCGGGGGTAAAGGCCCCAAAGAACGACGTGATGGCCAGAGCAGACGGGAGCGTGGGCACACGCTCCGCCATCTGGCGCTCCACCACCTTCACGCTGTGCTTCTTGAGCACGCGCTCGAGCGTCTTCTCGACCGCCTGGTTGTTGAACCCGCCGTACACCGTCACCGCCGTGAGGTCCATCATGGCCTCCGGGAAGCGCTCGAGCGCCTCGTACGACGTGGCGCGTCTCAAGAGGCACTTGACGTACTCCGGCTCGAGCACCAACGCCGCCAGCGTGTCCTCAATCACCTTCTCGTGGTCCCCGAGTCCCGCGTAGCACGCGGACCGGTTCAGCAAGTACACGGGGTCCTGCTTGAGCTGGAGCGCCGCCAGGTAGAAGGGCACCGCCGCCGCAAACTCCTTGCGCTTGAACACAGCGTTGCCGGCCTCCTTCAAGGCAAGAGCCCACAGCTCCTTGGTGGCGTCGTCAAGCGACGCAATCACCTCCTCCGTGAGCGCAGGCGCGCCGTTCGCGTCCACCGGGAACGGGTACGCGGCCGCAGGCGTGGGCGGCGGCAACTCGCCATCCCGCTTCTTCTTGCGCGGCGCGTCGCCCTGCGGCGGCTGCGGCGGCTGCAGGAGGTAGACGTAGGCACCGGCCGCCACGCCTGCCACGGCAAGCGCCGCCACGATGGCCGTCTTGTTGCGCACCACAAAGCTCAGCGTCAGATCCAGCAAGCTCATGGGAAAAGATGGAAAAATCGAGAATGTGGGGATGCGTGCGGACGACTTGCTGGCGTGGTGGCAATGGGATCGTGCGCGAGAGCAATGTATCCGTGCAAACGCAGGCCCAGCACCTGTGTAACGTCCAGGTCGGCAACCACGCCAGCCCCACCCGGCGACTCGTATTACCCCACAATGCCCGCCACCACCCCGGGAATGTGTCATCCCTCCACCCGGCATCCCCGGGATCCCGGCGCTCCCGGAGTGCTGTCTGTCCCGGACCCCCCGGACCGAGCCCTATATAACCTTCCGAGCGTGCCGAGAGCAACCGCACCCCGTACATCCCCCGAGACTGCTCCCACACGGCCCCGCTCGGAGTTGCCACGTTGTCCAATCAAATCCCCGCATTCATCGGCGCTTCGGTTTTGCCTGCATCCAGCCGCATCCCCTCCAACCCCACTCCTCTCTTCCCATGTTGAGAGCCACGCAATTGCTTTCAAAGCGTCTCCGCGCGGCGCCGGCCGTGCGGATGCCCAAACGCCTTCTTGCCACCGACCTGTTTCTCTCGACGCAGAACCTGGCCTACATCGATGAGATGTACGAGAGCTGGCGCCACGACCCCTCCAGCGTGCATGCGCTGTGGAACGCCTACTTCAAGGCGGTCGAGGGCGGCGCGTCGCCGGCCCAGGCGTTCACGCCCCCGCCCGGCTTGCAGGTGCTTGGGCTGGCTGCCCCCAACTTCCAGCCCGGCGCCGAGCCCATCAAGGAGGACGTGATCCTGCACCTCAAGGTGCAGCTTCTCGTGCGCGCCTACCAGGTGCGCGGCCACCAGAAGGCACACATCGACCCGTTGGGCATTTCGTTTGGCGAGGTGCACGTGGACCAGCTCCCCAAGGAACTCAAGCTCGACCACTACGGGTTCACCGAGGCGGACCTCGACAAGGAGATCACGCTCGGACCCGGCATTCTCCCGCGCTTCATCACCGACACGCGCAAGAGCATGACGTTGCGCGAGGTGGTGGCCACGTGCGAGAAGGTGTACTGCCTGTCCTACGGCGTGGAGTACGTGCACATCCCGCTGCGCGAGCGGTGCGACTGGCTCCGCGAGCGCGTGGAGATCCCCAAGCCGTACACCTTCAGCGTGGAGGAGAAGCGCCAGATTCTTGACCGGGTGGTGTGGGCCACTTCGTTCGAGACGTTCCTTGCCACCAAGTTTGCCAACGACAAGCGGTTCGGTCTTGAGGGTGCCGAGCTGGTGGTGGTGGGCATGAAGGCGTTGATCGACCGCCTGGTGGAGTACGGTGTGGAGGACGTGGTGATTGGCATGCCCCACCGTGGCCGGCTCAACATGTTGCTGAACGTGGTCCGCAAGCCCAACGAGAGTATCTTCTCCGAGTTTACCGGGTCGAAGGACGTGGACGAGGGCAGCGGCGACGTCAAGTACCACCTTGGCATGAACTACGCCCGCCCCACCACCTCCGGCAAGACCGTCAACCTTTCGCTTGTGGCAAACCCGTCGCACCTCGAGGCCGAGGACCCGGTGGTGCTTGGCCGCACCCGTGCCATCCAGCACTACAAGGGCGACGTGGGCACCTTCCAGAAGGCGCTTGGTGTCTTGCTCCACGGTGACGCGGCGTTTGCCGGCCAGGGTGTGGTGTACGAGACCATGGGCTTCACGCTGCTTCCGGCGTACGCCACCGGCGGCACCATCCACATCATTGTCAACAACCAGATCGGCTTCACGACCGACCCGCGGTTTGCGCGCCTGACGCCGTACCCGCTGGACATTGCCAAGTCGATCAACGCGCCCATTTTCCACGTGAACGCGGACGACGTGGAGGCAGTGGTGTTCATCATGAACCTTGCGGCCGACTACCGCGCCCACTTCCACGCCGACGTGATCATCGACCTTGTGGGCTACCGCAAGCACGGCCACAACGAGACCGACCAGCCGGCGTTTACCCAGCCGTTGATGTACCAGAAGATTGCCGAGAAGGAGAGCGTGATCGACATCTACCTGCAGAAGCTCCTTGACGAGGCCTCCTTCTCCAAGGCGGACATCGACGAGCACAAGAAGTGGGTGTGGGGCTTGCTCGAGGACCTGTTCCTGAAGGCCGCCACCTACGTGCCCACCCTGCGCGAGTGGCTCACCACGCCGTGGGAGGGGTTCAAGCTGCCCAAGGAGCTTGCCACCGAGGTGCTCCCCCACCTCCCCACCGCTGTGGACGAGGCCACGCTCAAGCACATTGGTTCCACCATCCTGAAGGCGCCTGAGGGCTTTGAGGTGCACCGCAACCTCAAGCGCATTCTCGGTGCCCGCCAGAAGAGCACTGACTCGGGCGAGGGCATTGACTGGTCCACCGGTGAGGCGCTTGCGTTTGGCTCGCTTGCTCTTGAGGGCTACCACGTGCGCGTGTCTGGCCAGGATGTGGAGCGTGGCACCTTTTCCCAGCGTCACGCCGTGTTGCACGACCAGCACAGCGAGGACACGTACACCCCGCTCAAGCACCTCGACAAGGACCAGGCCGACTTTGTGATTCTGAACTCGTCGCTTAGTGAGTACGGTGTGATGGGCTTTGAGTACGGCTACTCGCTCACCCTGCCCGACGCGCTCGTGATGTGGGAGGCTCAGTTTGGTGACTTTGCCAACACCGCCCAGGTGATTGTTGACCAGTTTATTTCTGGTGCCGAGAGCAAGTGGAAGCAGCGCTCCGGTCTTGTGCTCTCGCTCCCGCACGGCTACGACGGCCAGGGCCCTGAGCACTCTTCGGGCCGCCTTGAGCGCTACCTCCAGATGTGCAACGAGGACCAGCGCTACTTCCCCTCGGAGGCGGACTTGGACCGCCAGCACCAGGACTGCAACATGCAGGTGGCCTACCCCACCACTCCGGCCAACCTCTTCCACCTTCTCCGTCGCCAGATGCACCGCCAGTTCCGCAAGCCGTTGGTGCTCTTCTTCTCCAAGTCGCTTCTCCGCCACCCCCTTGCGCGCTCGCTGCTCAGCGAGTTCACCGGCGAGAGCCACTTCCAGTGGATCATCGATGACGTCGAGGTGGGCAAGCTGATTGGCTCCAAGGAGGACATCAAGCGCGTGGTGTTGTGCTCGGGCCAGGTGTACACTGCCTTGCACAAGAAGCGCGCCACCATCGGCAACACTGACACCGCCATCATCAAGGTGGAGCAGCTCCACCCCTTCCCGTTTGCCCAGTTGAGAGACGCGCTCAAGCTGTACCCCAACGTGAACGACTTGGTGTGGTGCCAGGAGGAGCCCTTGAACATGGGTGCCTACGCGTACGTCCAGCCGCGCTTGGCCACCACGGTGAAGGAGGCCGGCTTGGACCTCACTGCGAGATACGCCGGCCGCGACCCCAGCGCCAGCGTGGCCGCCGGGTCCAAGAAGGTGCACACGGCCGAGGAGGAGGCGTTCCTCGCCGAGGTGTTTGGCGAGTAGTGTAGCGTATTTAACTTGTTAGAGAGACTGCGAGTGTTCTACTCCACCTCCTTCTCCATCACCTTCTCCAACGCGTCGGCGTAGTTGTACACCCAGCTGCCCTCCTCGTTGTAGATCCGCGCGTTGGCAAACATCGTCCGGAGCTCGGCCACCACGCTCTCCATGTCAGCAAACTTCCCCCTCTTGAGTCCGCGCCGCACGGTCGAGAACAGCACCGGGTGCGCAATCACCTGGTAGTAGTCCGGGTACTCGGCCCGCGACGGCAACGCAGCAAAAATGTCTCCCATCCGGTTCCCCTCGTCGTCCTCGGCCTCCTCCAAGGTGCCCACAAGCGCAAGTCCGCGCAGAACAAACTCCGGAACGTCGGCCGGGGTCTGCAGCTTGGGCGGCGGTGACGCCACCTCCAGGTCGGGGGTCTCGGTCTCCATCCGTGCCCGCTTCACGGCCCGGTCCAACGTCTCGGCGTCCTGGTCCACGGCCTCCAACCACTGCTCGTCCGTCAAGCCGTCCGAGTAGTAGACCCGCTTGCGCTCGCGGTGGCGTCCCACATCGGTCCGCTGCGTGTCCAACTTGGCACCGATGTCTTCGTGGAACACCGCCGGGAGCTCTGCCAAGGTCATCAACCGCGGCTGCGGCGGCGCTCCCTGCTTGCGGGCCACCACCTCGGCCGCCACGGCCCGGTCGCGATCCAACCCCTCGAACACCACCTTTTCCGTCTCGCTCCGGGCGAGAATGTCGTTGAGCTCGTCGTCGTCCATCTCTCCGTCCTCGTCTTCGGGGTTTTCCTGTTCGGCCTCGAGCAACCGCCGCAAAAACGCCTCCTGCTCCGCCGCCGTCAGCTTGTTGTCAAACTTGCCGGCCTGGATCACCTTCCCGTCGATCTCCAACTTCTGGTGCGCCCGCTCCAACACCATCTCCTCGATCGAGTCCTCGGTGATGAGCCGGAGAATGCGCACCTCGTTCTTCTGGCCAATCCGGTGCGCGCGGTCCTGCGCCTGCAAGTCCTGGTGCGGGTTCCAGTCCGTGTCAAAGATGATCACCGTGTCGGCCGTCTGGAGGTTGAGACCCAAGCCACCCGCACGCGTCGACAAGATAAAACAAAAGTACTCCAGGTCGGGGGCATTGAACTGGTGAAGCATGGCTGTGCGGTCGTCCGCCTTGGTGGCACCGTCAAGCCGGAGGTACTTCAACCCGCGGAACCGCAAAAAGTCCTCCATGATGTCCATCACCTGCGTCATCTGGAAGAAGATGAGCACGCGGTGGCCCGTGGCCTTGAGCTTGGGAAGCACGCGGTCCAACAACTCAAACTTGCCGCTCAGCCGCCAGATGTCGTCGTGGGTGATGTGCTCCGGGTTCACAGCATCCTCCACTTCCGGGAACACGTACGGGTGGTTGCACACCTTCTTGAGCTGCATGATGCGGTTGCGCAAGCCCTTGATGCCGCTCTTGGACGCCCCCTCCACCGCCCCGAAAAAGAGCGCGTTGTACTTGAGCAACTGCTGGTACAACTGGTTCTGCAACCCGCTAAGCTTGCACTTGATCACCCGCTCCACCTTGTCGGGAAGGTCCTTTTCCACGTCCTTCTTGAGCCGCCGGAGAAGGAACGGCCGGAGCACCTTGTGGAGACGCCGGATAACAAGAAGCGTCTCCTCCTCGCTAAGCTCGATCTTGTCCTGGCCGCCCGTGTTGGCAAACGGCGTGTTGAACCACTCGTCAAACGACTTGACCGAGTTGAAGATCTTGGGAAGCACAAAGTTGAGCAACGCCCACAACTCCGGAAGGTTGTTCTGCAACGGCGTGCCCGTGAGAATCAACCGGTGCTTGGAGTGGTAGTAGGTGGTGAGCGTCGACAGCAACTTGCTCTGTGCGTTCTTCATCCGGTGGCCCTCGTCGATGATCATGTGGGCCCACCGGAACTTGCTCAAAAGCGGCCGGTCCCGGATGATGTACTCGTACGTCGTGAGCAACACCTGGAAGTTGGCAGCGCGGATCTCGTACTGCAACGCCTTGCGCTCGTTGGGCAGCCCCTTGTACACAATCGTGTTCACACTCGGCGCCCACTTGTCAAACTCGATTGTCCAGTTGGTGATGGTGGAGAGCGGCACGATCACAAGGAACTTGTCCTGCTCGTGCTTCTTCTCGATGAGGTACGTGATGAGCGAAATCAGCTGGATCGTCTTGCCCAACCCCATCTCGTCCGCAAGAATGCCGTTGAGGTGGTTGTTGTACAAGGACACCATCCACTGGAGACCCTTGAGCTGGTACTCCTTGAGCTGGCCGCCCACGAGAATCGTCGGTTGCACCGTCACCTCCTCCTTGATCCGATGCGCCACCTCGTAGTAGTCGATTTTCTCGCGCTTGGCGTCGTCCGCCTCCTCCACCACCGGCGCATCGCCGCCGTACATGGTGGCCTGCTCCACCTGCAGCTGTTCCACGGCCTTGGCCAACGAGTCGAGAAACTGGTTCGTCTGCTTCAACAAGTGGGTGATGCGCGTGTCCTTGGTCTGGTCAAGCAACTTGATGTACGCCTCCTCGTCGTTTGCCTTCAACGCCTGCAACCGCTGCTTCGCGGTCTTTTCCATCTTCTTGCCCTCTTCGCGCTCCACAGCAGCGTGGAAGTTGGTGACAAACTTGCCCACCGCCGCCCGCCGTGTGTAGCGCAGCGCACGCACCATCATCTGCAGCTCCATCTCGTCGATCACTGCGTTCACCTTGGCCATGGCGGCGTGGCGCAACTTGTGCTCGCGCTCGCGGCGCTGCAGCTCCTCGAGTTCCGCAGCAAGCCGCAGGGTCTGCGGCGCCACCACCTTGGGCCGCACGTGGAGCGACCGCTGAGCAGCAAGCACCGTGGGCGCGTTTTTGAGAAACTCCGCATCCGTGTGGGCCTTGGCCGTGAGCAGAAACACAAAGTCCTGGCGGAGCTGTTTCTGGCGCGGAAGCGTGCGCAACAGCTTGAGCTCGATGAGCAGCGCAAGCTTGAGCTCGTGGTGGTCCGACGCAAGCATGTCCGCCGGCACGAGCTCCGAGTCGAGGCCCACCGTGGAGAGGTTTGACGGAAGCAGCTCGAGCTCCGCAAGCCGCATCATCATCTTAGTGTGGGTGGGCGGAGGAAGCGGGGCCGAGCGCATGGGAGCACCTGCAATCTCAGCCTTCTCAAGAAACGTGAGACTGGCGTAGTCCACCAGGAGCGGCGTGTCGGCGGGGCTGGGCGGCGCGGGAGACTCGGGCGTGCCGGCAAGTGTTTCCTGCAACTGGGAGCCCAAGTCCACGCCGTGAGCCAAGGCATTCAACCCAGCCAACTGTGCCCGCAACAACTCCACGTCCACCTGCTGCTTGCTCTTCTTGCGCGCCTCGCGGAGCCGGGCTCGCCGCTCGACGTACGCCTTTTGCTGCTCGCTCACGCGGAACAACACGCGCTCCAACACGGGCCGCTGTGGCAGCTCGGGCGCCAACCCGGCATACCGGTGGAGGAGAAGCTGCACCTGTTCCGGCAGCTCCGGAAACGGCGGCTCCACAATCACGCGCTCCACGTCGTCGATCTGCGTGTCCAGCATGGGAAGACGCGGGTGTATTGTGGGAAAATACGCAAATTGGTACGGACACACTAGGAGCGCAGGAGAAGCAGCCACGCAATGTACACGCATGCGGCGGTGTAGCACACCACGAGCGGGTGCATGGTGAGGCACCCGAGGATGAACACGAGCACGGCGGGCTGGAGGGCGTCGGGGTGGGCACCGGGTCCGGCCACGGTGAGGAGCATGAGGGTCCAGATGGCGCAGCAGGACACGGGGTGCGTGTAGAGACTGAAGCCGTGGTGGTGGTCGTAGTGGCGTTTGGGAAGGTATACGGTGAGACAGCGGATGGTCCAGGTCACGGCGGTTTGGACGTGCGAGGGGAGGGTGCGGCGTGGCCGCGGAGGAGGCTCCGCGTACACCATGGGCTCCTCCGTGTCCAGAACCTCGGGCGTGGTGGCGTCCGACTCGCTCATCAAGTGGCGTAATACACGATATATATCCCGAGCTGCGGCTACGAGCCAGGCCCACGACCCTGCAGCCCCGAGCCTACTCCACGTACCCGCGCATGTCCTCGTATTGGTCCACCACGCGGAGAGCGTCGTTGATGTCCCGGAAGTAGTGGCTGATGCCCGCACCGCCGTCGATGGCATAGGTCTCGAGCATGGCGGTGATGCCCGAGTTGCGGAGCGTGCGCCGCACCCCCTCCACAGTGCTCACGCGGGCGAAAAACACGTGGATGTGGCGGGCGCGGTACAGCGAGACAATCTGGTGGAGAATCTGGGCGGCGCTTGCGTCCAACTCGGTCATGCCCTTGAGATCGAGAATAAGATAGCGCGTCATGGCCTCGCTGCGGGTGCGTGGCGCTGCCGGGTGCACCACCGTGCTGCCGTACAACTCCAAGCGCCGCAAACGCAGCTTGAGGTCCTCGGCGTTGGTGAACACAAGCGGCTCGGGCACCCGCACAATCAAACACCCCTCGATCTCCTCCAAGGCCTCGGGCACCACCATGGTCTGGTGGAGCTCGTCCGGCACCGGCTCGTCCGCATCGACAAACACATCCAGGTTGGGAATGCGCACAAGGATCTGGATGCGGCTCTTGGTGGCGTGGCGGATGACGCGGATCATGGAGTAGCCAAGCCCAAGCGCAATGCCGAGCTCCACCGACGAAAAGATGGTGGCGGTAAAGGTGAGCACAAACGTCGTGAGCTCACCCCAGCCACCCGCGCGCCAGAAGAAGATGATGTCGCTGGGGGCCTCGTCGAGCAAGGAAAGACCCACAAGCGTGGTGATCACCAGGAGAATGCTCACCGGCAACTGTTCCGTGAACCGGAGAAGGTAGCGAATGGTGAGAAAGGTAAAGATGCCCATGAAGCAGCCGCTGAGCGTGGTGGTGGCCCCGCTGAGTGCGTTGATCTTCAGCCGGCCGTATCCACCAAACAGCGGCAACGCACCCAACAGCGCCAGAAACACGTTCAAGGCACCAAGCGCCACCAACTCGCGGTTCAGCAGGATGGGGAGGTTGTACTGCAGTCCGAGCAGCTTCAGCGCCGTGGTCAGCTCAAAGAAACCAAGCATGGCCACTGTAAAGGACGAGGTGAAGAGGTTCTTGATGAGGTCGAAGCGAGAACCGGTGATGGGCACGCGCGGGGCAAAGGCATCCAGCGAGTTGTGGCCCACCACCGCCACCCCGCTCCCGTGCCAGTCGTAGAGGTTGCTCAAGCCAATCAGCACAAGCACCACCACAAGGATTTCCGGGAAGAAGAGCGCAGCGCGGACCCGGGCCTTGAGGAGCTGCAGCTTCACCAACTTGAAGAAGATGAGCACAAGAAAGGCCACGAGCAGAATGCACGCCGTGAGCGGGTGGATCTTGTGGCGGTAGTTCCACAAAAAGAACAACTTGTCAAACAGCAGGTGGTAGTGTTCGGAGGCGGGCACTTTCTTGAGCACCTTGGCGAGCCCGAGCTCCAGCACCAGCAGATTCACCACCATGATCACCCCCACTCCCAGAATGAATCCGCGGAGAAGCGCGGCCGAAAGGATGTTGTCGAGAAAGCCAAACCGGCCAATGCCAAAGGCCAAGAGAATGGCACCGGAGAGGAAGGTCATGACACACACAATGTCCACCGGGTCCATTTCCAGGTGGTGTGCCACCAACGGCTCGACTGCCTGTCCCACCACCAACAGAATCGCACTCTCGGGACCCACAATCATCTGCGGCACCAGCCCGAAGAGCGCGTACACCATGGGCGCTAGCGCGAGGCCATACAACCCGCACAACGCCGGCACGTGGGCCACGGCGCGCGCATACGAAATCAGAAGCGGGATCTGGAACAGCGCAAGCAGGAGACCGGCCACAACGTCGCCCACAAGGTTGCGGAGCGAGTAGGAGGGGATCCACAGAGCACACGGGAGGTAGTAGGGTAGAAGCGTCGCAAACGAGAGCCGCAGCTCCTGCGGCGCGTACAGCTGCGTGCCCTGCGACACGGGCGCCGCTCTTTTGTTGGCATCGCCGTTCAGGTGCACCGTGACCCGCTCGCTGGCGGAGTCGGAAAAGTACACCTGGTCGAGGTTGTCGGGACTGCGGTGCAGCCCGACGTCGGGCAGGCGGAGCCGCGAGATGTTGCGCCGTGCAAACATCTGCGGGTTGGAGGCCAGAAACAGGCGCCTGCTCTGGCGCGGCAGGCGCTCGTCGCCCCTCACGAGTCTCGTGCGCTCGTCCGACAGAGGCATGGGAGGTGGTTTTAGGGCCGCTGCATGTGGCCGCCTGCACGTGGGTGCGTCAAGTGTGGCTCGCAGGCGCCCGCACGTGACCTCGCCGAGTCAGGCCGGATGCGCATCTCGGGGTCGGAGTCAGCGCGCGAAGCGTTATCGGGACGCGCCTGCCCGATTCGGCATCCCCACCCGGAGCAACGGAAACCCTGTGCGTGCCGTGTTGCTATAAAACGCTCCCTGCTCCTCCCATGCTCCCCAGACGCTATCTCTCCATGACCAAACCCACTGTGCTTCGCCTCGGCCCTGTCAACTACGCCCACGCCGAGTGGGAGGAGCTTGGCAAGCTTGTCAACGTCGTGCCGGTTGCCTCCAAGAACCGCGCCGAGTTGATCCACGACCTCCAGACCAAGTACCTGGACGCTGTCTTCTTTGCCCGCTCGCCCTTGACCGCCCACATCACGGGGGCCTTTGACGAGGAGCTCGTGAGCCACTTTCCCAAGCTGCTCCGCGGCGTGGCCAACTTTGGCGCCGGCTACGACGACGTGGACCCCTACGTGCTCTCCAAGCACGGCATCCAGCTCTGCAACCTCCCGCTGGTGGTGAGCCCCGCCACTGCCGACACCAACCTCTTTCTTATTCTTGCCGCCATGCGCAACTTCTTCATCTCCGAGAAGCTCATGTTGGCAGGCAAGTGGCCGGGTGCCAAGTGTGCCGGGGCGCCGTGGGGCACCGACCCCAAGGGCCGCGTCTTGGGGATTCTCGGCATGGGCGACATTGGCCGCGAGGTGCGCGACCGGTGCGTGTCGCTCGGCTTTGCCAAGATCATCTACCACAACCGCAGCCGCCTCCCGGAGGAGCTCGAGGGCTGTGCCGAGTACCGTCTGTTTGACGACTTCCTTGCCGAGCTGGACGTGATCTCCATCAACATTCCCTTGAACCCGGGCACCTACCACATGATCAATGCCGAGCTGATCGCCAAGATGAAGGACGGCGTGATCGTGGTGAACACCGCGCGCGGCCCCGTGATTGACGAGAAGCCGTTCAAGGAGGCGCTCAAGCTGGGCAAGATCGGCCACGCCGGCTTGGATGTGTTTGAGAACGAGCCCAACGTGGACCTCGAGCTTGCCGCCATGCCCAACGTCAGCGCCGTCCCCCACATGGGCACCCACACCATCGACACGGTTGTCGAGATGGAGAAGACGTACGCGGCCCACATCACCGAGTTCCTCACCACCGGCACCATGTCCACCTTGGTGCCCGAGCAGCGCGGCGTGGAGTTTGACCACACCCCTGTGTTGTAGACGACCGGACGGCCAATGACCGTGCCACCCGCAGGCGTGGATTCTATGGCTATACCGCTCCCACAAGAATAGAGAGAATAAGGAGACACGCGGCCGTGGGCAACGCAAGCGTCGAGCCGCCGTTCACAAGCGCAGCCACCGTGGCCGACGCAGTGGTGTACGCGCCGTAGTACGACACCCCCGAGTCGTCCCAGGCCGTTTGCGACGCCACGCCGGAGGCGGTTCCGTAGTCGCCTCCCACCAGCACCGTGTACATGTCTGTGAAGGCCTCCATGGCTGCCGCGTCGGCCTCCAAGTACTGGTCGGTGCCCGGAACGGTGGACATCAAGGTGTGAGTCTGGGTAGCGGAGCCAACAAACTGTGCCCGCTTCAAGTCGCTGGCACTGCGGATGTCGCTCTTGTCCGTGTCCACCACGGCTGGGGCAATGCCCACCTCCAAGTACCCCAAGTCGTACGCAACGTACAAGCTGCGCAAGGTGGAGTCGCCCAAGACCGCCAAACCAGGGCCCACCGAGGGCTGGATCGTCAAGTAGCACATCTTGGTGCCGCTGTCGTCCGTGCCCACCTGCACCCAGTAGTTGGCCATGGGAATGTCCACGTTGAACCCGTCCAACTGGAACGTCAACACGCTGCTCATGTCCGTGCTACACGGGCCCATGTATGCGCCGGCCGCCTTGTTCCACGTCAACTTGAGCTGCTTGCCGAGATTGTGCACCATTTCCGGGGGGAGTGCCGTCACGGTGTACCCCAGATCAAGCGTGACCGCCACCGGGTAGGGCAACAACTGCGCAGTGCTGCCCAGAAGCACCACGCCCCGGAGGGAAATGGCAAGCCGGTCAATGAACCCGTACGTCGGGTTGCTCGGCACCATCGGCACCACCATGAGGTCGCCGGTATACTTTGCATAGTCGACAGCGCCAAAGAGAATGTTCCCCAGGTCCGAGGTGTAGCTGTTGAGCCACACCAGAAACACGGGCCAGTCGATGATGCCCTCGCGGTACAACTTCATGGGGAGGTTGTCGTACACAAACTTGGAACCGGTCTTTTTGGAAATGACACTCAGCTCCAGCAACGCCAACCCCACGCCACACACTCCCTGGGCCACGGTGGTGTTGTCGGCATAGCCAAACATGAGGTTTTCCACCGTCACGCCACCAATGGTGACCGAGTCGCGGGCCCACGAGCCGAGTGCGTACGAGCTGTCGGCATACATGATGCCAAACGCCGTGTCCAGCTCGTTGAACGTCAGCAGAAGACTGGCGTTGAAGGCGCCGTATGTGAGGCACTCGGTGTTGGTGCTGTAGAGATGGCTGCTCTTGGTGCAGGCAGGGCTGGACGCAGCCACCACCCAGAGATCCAGCGAGCCTGTGTCGAGCACCACCCGGATGGGCTGCTTGGTGGACCCAATCGAGACGTTGACCATGAGCAGGACGTCGTGGTTGAAGAGGGTGGCCTGGAAGTTGCTGCGCTTGGCCAAGTCCGGGCGGCCCGGCACCAACCCGGCGTCGGTCTTGTGGAAGATGTCCACGCCAAGCTGGAGGTGGCTGGCACTGGCCAACGCCACAAGTGCGGCTAGCAGTGTCACGGCAAGCATCCCCAGAGGCACCGTGGCGGAAAAACAGCGGTTCAGGAGACCTCGTCTCGTAGCGGGAATACCACTCGGGTAGCGGCACGTCGTGTGCAGGAGACTGCGGGCTGCAGCTGGAGTGCATACGGCTGCATACGGCTGCATACGGCTGCATACGGCTGCATGCAGGGTGGGTGCAGGAGACGTGGAGTGGATGTGTGAGCCGCTGGACACGGAGCATGTTTGACTACACACTAGACCAACGCCGCAAGGAGAACCAGCAACAGGGCGACCGCCAACCCTGCCGCAGCCCAGGAGGAGGAGCCGGTTCTGCTGCCGCCAGCCCCGGCGGACGAGGTGCTCACCTTCGAGGTGGACGACGCCGTGGACGAGCCTCTGGAGGTGGTCGACGCAGCAGACGAGCCTCTGGAAGAGGTGGCGGCCGTGCTGTTGAAATACTCCAGCGCCAGCACATCCACCGTGCTGTAGATCTCAATGTCCCCGTCCAGGTACATGCTCCACGATGACGCTTCCGCCACCTCGTTGTCAGTTCCGTAGTAGAAGTCGTCCGTGGCGTACATGTCCGTGTAAGCAGCCACAATGGCCAGATCAAGGCTGCTTGGGTAGTACTCCAGCCCAGGAACAACTGTCATGTACACATTGGTAGCCAGCTGTGAGGCCACGTAAGTAGCACGGTCGAGGTCGGAGTAGCCGCGAATGTCGCTCTTGTCGGTGTCAAGCACAGCAGGGGCAATGCCAATCTGCATCTTGCCCATATCGTACACGACATACAAGTTGCGCAAGGTGGAGTCCCCCAACACCGCCATCCCTGGGCTCACGGAGAGACCAATCGTCAACTGACACATCATGATACCATCCGCCGTGCCGTAATTTGCCCAGTAGTTGGCAATGGGAATGCTGAAGTTGCCACCGTCAATCTCGAATGTCAAGTCTCCGCTCACGTCCGTGTCACACGGGCCCATGTACTGCTGCTGGTTGTCGTTCCAGGTCAACCCAAGAAGCTGGGCGAGATTGTAGACAAACGCAGGGGGAAGGGCGGTGTCGGTGTAGCCCATGTCGAGGGTGACCTGGGTGATGTTGGGCATCAACGGGTCAGGGCTGCGCAGCGATGTGATGCCGTTAAGCGTGATTGCAAGTCTCAGAACGTAGTCCATAGTTGGATCCGTCTGGACCATCGGCACGAACATGAGGTCGCCGGAGAACTTGGCATAGTCCACGGCACCAAAGAGGATCTTGCCGCTCTCGGCGTCGTAGCTGTTGAGCCACAACAGGAAAATGGGCGAGTCAATGATGCCGTCGTGATACAATCTTGCGGGAAGGTTTTCGTAGACAAACCCCTCGCCAGGAACAGAGGACAAGCTCAGTTCAAGCACCGGCAACCCCACGCCCAAGACACCCTGCGCATCGGTCAGGTTGTCGGCGTAGCCAAAGTAAAACTCATCCAACGTGGCTCCGTTCAAAGTAAGCGTGTCGGTAGCCCAAGTCCCGTCGGCGTACGAGTTGTCAGCGTAGGTGATACCAAACTCGATGCCAAGATCGCGGAACGACAGCAGCGAGTTGGAATCAAAGGACCCGGTGTCCGCACAGGGATAGTAGGGCGAGCTGCCCTGTTGGGGGACGGGCTCACACGCCGGGGCATTGGAGGCCGGCACCCAGAGGTCCAGCGAGCCCGTGTCAAGTTGCACAATGATCTTCTGCTTGTCCGAGCCTAGCTCAATTTCGACGTTTAACTGGAAATTGGCGTTCTGCAACTCGACGTCGAAGTGCTTGTCACGCTTGGCCAAGCTGGGCCGTCCCTTGACGAGTTTGTCCCCGTCCCAGTGGTTGACGTCAAAGTCGAGCTGAAGGTGTTTGGCCAGGGCCATGCCCACGGCCAGGGCAACGAGAAGGTAACTGGAGCGCATTGAGGATGTGGGGCGTGATTGGGCTGGGCGGACTAGCCCCTTTATAGGCACTGGGCTACATGCATGGGATACATAAACGTAAGTACCGTTCGGGAAGAGCAAGGTCAGTTCCGGAAGCCATACACATGCATATCCACGCGGTCTTGCAGCAGATTCACGCGGTCTTGCACCAGATCCGCGCAAGGGTGCTTGCAACGGCTGAAGATCGGCGGCGCATGTGGCTTGTACGCAGGGAAGAACCTAAAGCCGGCTCCCGCGGACTTTCACCAGTAGCAGCCCCTCGACGGGGCAAGGGCCACCCGGCACAACCCCCTTCCCCCCTTCTCTCGAATGATTCACGTGTGACGCATGCACCTGTTGGTGGGCTGCGTCCTCATTGGGAAGTGGTGGTGTGCAGGACTGGATGGGAAAGTGTACGCGAGGACTTTGGTGAAGGAACGAGTCGGATGGAGCTATGAGAAGAAGGCAGGACAAGCCGGCTTACAGGTGGCCTCCCCGTTTCAGCGGAGCCGACATGCGAGACCAGTGAACCCCTATAACAAAGCGACGAGCCAGCTGTCTTGCAATCCGACAGCGCGTCCTACCATGCACATGCACACGCACGGAGTGGCGCAACTTCGGCGCAGTAGGACGAGAACAATGAGATTTCATTCTGCAGCGTGACTATTTCTTCACAAACAGGTCTAGACTCCCTTGGCGGAGAGCTGTGCCCAGAGTCTTGGCTGCTGCCTTTGTCTTTGGCTTGGCCACCTTGCCCTTTTTGTCCTGGAACTTTTTCTGGTGTTCCGCGCGTTCCTTCGCGCCTGTCTTGGCCAACTCCGCCTTCTTTTCCTCAAACTCCACGTCCCCCGCAGTCTCCATCCACTCGAGCAACTTGATCTCTTCTCCATGCACCTCGTTGGTCTTGCCGAACGGTGTCTCCAAAATAATCGGAATCCCCTGTAGTCCCTTGGTCCGGGCCACCTCGCGGAACAAGTCGAGCGTGCAGAAACCGGCGCCCAAGCGCTGGTGCAAGTCGCGGTGGGCTCCACACGGCGCTTTGGAGTCGTTGAGGTGGAACGCTGCTAGGTACTCTCTCCCCACCACCTCGTCAAACTCCTTCATAAACTCCGCAAACCGCTCTCCCGACAGAATGTCATACCCAGCAGCAAACGCGTGGCAGGTGTCCACACACACCCCGATCCTCAGCTTGTCCTCCACCATGTCCACCACGGCCTTGAGATCGGCAAGCAGCTCGCCAATGATGTTTCCCTGGCCCGCCATGTTCTCCACCACCACCTTGACAAACTTGGTGGCGGCAATGCCCTTGTTGATGTTGTCCGCCAACCGCCGCAACGCCTCCTGGTGGTCCAGTCCAAGCAGGGAGCCGGGGTGGAAGTTGTACAACCCCACGCCCAACTGCTCGCACCGCTGAAGATCGTCCACAAACAGCGCGTACAGCTTGGCCTCCTTCTCGGGCTCCGGGTTTGCGAGATTGATAAAGTACTGTCCGTGGGGGAGCACGTCGGTCAATGGGTTGTACCCGTGTTCGGCGCACAAGGCGGCAAACTTGGCTGCCTCGGCGTCGCTGATCGGCGGCAGCTCCCACCGCCTCGGCAGCTTGAGAAACATGGCAAACGAGCTGGCGCCGATTGCAACCGCATTGGTCACGGCCGAGCTGATGCCCCCGGCTGCCGGCACGTGGGCGCCCCACTTGAACGCGGAGGTGGAGCGAGCAAACGGCATTGGAAAACGCTGCGATGCCGCGCGTTAGTAAGCGCCAACAAGAGCCGCACCCACGAGCACGCCGGCACAGCCGAGGAGTCCGTTGAGGGGAATGGTGAGGGGACCAGAGCCACCCGAATCGCTGGAGGCAACTGTGACCGTCACCACGACGTAATCCCGCGACGTGGTGGAGAGCGTGGAGGCAGCGGAGGAGGCAGCGGCGGTGGAGGCAGCGGAGGTGGAGGCAGCCACGGTCTGGGTCACCACCGTGACGTCAGCAAGCACAGCACCGGCAAGCACGGCCACAGGAAGAAAGAGCTTCATGGGGGTGGGGGCCGGGAGTGTCCATGTGTCGCGGGTTGTTACGTGGCTGGCTGGGACTCAGCCCTGTCGCTACGCAACCGGAATCGGTCTGGGCATCGCCAGCCTCTGAATAAATAGCTATGACTTTGTGGGGTGGCGCTGGTCCCAGGCAGGTCCACGGGTGATGAGGAGGAAGGTGAGGCCGTTGGCAGCATAGCACAAGACCGCCAAGAAGGTGTAGAACCCACCAATGCCCATCTTGCTCGACATTTTGTCCAAGACGCCAATGAACAAGGCCGAGCACAAGCACCGGAACAAGTTCACCAACAGCACTGCCGTGGAGGCTTGTGAGGGAAAGAGATCCACCATCACCGTGACTGATGGTGCCACGAAGTAGGTGGAGCCAATCAGAATGAAAAAGCTCAGCACGAGCACAATCACCACGCTGCAGTGCTTCTCAATCACCCAGCCATAGACAAGGAGGAAGGAGCACAGAAGCGTCAGTGCGTAGATCAGAACGCCGTAGCGTGCCTTGTACAAGTTGAACGGCGGGCAGTCGGGGTTGCAAGCCTGCTGCTCTTTGAACTGTTGCATTCGGCGGTGGTAGAACCAGTTCATCACCCGGCCACACAGGATGGTGCCGATCAAACAGGCAACACCCTGGGGAAGAAAGCAGAAACCCACCTTGAGGATGGAGAAGCCATAGTCCTCCGAGAGCGTGGTCAGCAACAGTGTCTGCATCAGAGTCCAGGCTGCAAAGTGGAACATCATGGGGGCCAACAGACAGAACACCTGACGGTGGGCAACAAGCCGAAAGGGAGCCAATAAGTCAAACAGCTGGGGCCTGGGCTCCAACGTGGCCACGTCGTTGGTGAGGCGCTTGCGGATGCACGGGAGCAGGAGCAAGGGTGCCCGGTTGGCCAACCGCGGCACCACCAGCATGTTGCCAACAAACAGCCGACGTGTCTCGGGAAGGAGAAAGAAGGCACAGGTGCAGCTGGAGCCGGCCACAATGGCCAAGAACCAGAAGACGGCACGCCAGGAGTCGTTGAAGCCGGCCATGATTCCGCACGAGATGAGCGGGCCAAAGGCTTGGCCCATCAACGAAAGCCCAGAAGTGAGCCCGGTGAACATACCGCGCTCAGCACGGGTAGTGAAATCGCCCACCACGCCGCTCAGGATAGAAATGTTGGGCGAGATAGAGGCGGCCTGGCAGCACCGGAGAACAAGGATGAGCCAGAAGGCGTTGGCCCGTGCAAGCCCCACGTTGCATGCGAGGTAGCAGAGAGACGTCATGAGCACCACGGGGCGACGGCCGTAGTAGTCGGCAAGGTTCAGCACCACCGCCGGCAGAAGACTTTGGAAGATGAGAAAGCACACCACGCCCATGTTTGCAAGCGATGGAGAGACCCCAAACTGGGTCTTGAGCAGCGTGAGCATGGGGTAGAAGACGGGTGCCAGGAGCGAACTGAGAATCGCGAACGAGGAACAGAGCACCAGAAGTGTGTACTTTTCGCCGGTGGTGAGAATCAGTGGCGGCCGCTCGTCGGGAACGCCGTTGGACGGGACCGGCAGCAGCAGCGGTGCCAGCTCGGCAGAGGTGTTGTCCGAGTGACCGAGTTGTTTGTCCTGTGCCGCGCACAGACGGTCGCCCGACTCGTAGCTGATCTTCTCGCCAAGTGTCACGGCTGCAACAGCGAGACTGTCGTCCGGACAGACGTTGCTCTCTTGCACCATGGTTGGATTGCGAGCGGACGGCGGCGGGGAGGCTTATATACCCCCGCTGGTCAGCCAGACCCCGCTTCTGTCAGTGCCGTTGCGCGCGCACGGCCGTGCCGTGTCCACAGGCGTGCGCAGTAACAAGTGCCGACGCGCACTGGACGGGTAATGTGCATGCGCGACCATCTCCGAGATCTCGGAAATGAACTCCGAGCGTCGGCAAAGCTTGTGCAGATGCGGCGCTACACACAAATCGCAGTGCTGGGGACAGGCCCCGTGTAGTCCATGGGTGTGAAGTGGGGTGGGAAAGTCTGTTGCAGTATACACCTACGCGCTGGTGGGGTAGCGCTGGTCCCACGCGGCACTGCGGGACACGAGCAAGGACACAAGACCGTTGGAAGCAAACGACAAGGCAGCCATGAAGGTGTACACGCCGCCAATGCCCATTTTGGCAGCCATCTTGTCCAACACCCCGACAAACAACGCGGAGCACATGCAGCGGAACAAGTTCACCAACAGCACTGCCGTGGAGGCTTGCGTGGGGAAGAGGTCGATCATGACGGTTGTGGAAGGGGCGGTATAGTACGTAGATCCAAGCAGCACAAAGAAGCTCAGGACTAGAATGATGGCCACGCTGCAGTGCTTCTCAATCACCCAGCCGTACACGACAAGGAAGGAGCACAGGAGAACCAGCGCGTAGATCAGAACACCGTAGCGTGCCTTGTACAAGTTGAACGGCGGGCAGTCGGGGTCCACTGCCTGCCGTTCGGTGTGCTTTCTCATCTCACGCTGGTAGAACCAGTTCATCACCCGGCCACACAGAATGGTGCCGGCCAAGCTCGCCAATCCTTGCGGAAGGAAACAAACACCCACCTTGACAATGCGGTACTGGTAATCCTCCGTGAGCGTGGTCAGCAACAGCGTTTGCATCATGTTCCAGGCCGCAAAGTGGAACATCATCGGCACCAACAGGCACAACACCTGGCGGTGGGCAACAAGCCGAAAGGGAGCCAACAAGTCAAACAGCTGGGGTTTGGGCTCCAACGTGGCCACATCGTTGGTGAGGCGCTTGCGGATGCACGGGAGCAGGAGCAAGGGTGCCCGGTTGGCCAACCGCGGCACCACCAGCATGTTGCCAACAAACAGCCGACGTGTCTCGGGAAGAAGAAAGAAGGCAGACACAAAGCCAACACCGGCAACAATCGCCAAGAACCAGAACACGGCCCTCCAGGAGTTACCAAAGCCAGCCATGATGGCACAGGAAATGAGGGGGCCAAAGCCCACCCCCAACAACGTGAGGCCGGTGGTGAGACCACTGTACATGCCGCGCTCGGCACGAGTGGTAAAGTCGCCAACCACGCCGCTCAGGATGGCAATGTTGGGTGAGATTGCTGCCGCCTGACAGCACCGGAGAACAAGGATGAGCCAGAAGGCATTGGCGCGTGCAAGTCCGATGTTCACGGCGAGGTACCCAAGGGACGTGGCAAGCACCACGGGGCGGCGACCGTAGTAGTCGGCAAGGTTCAGCACCACCGCCGGCAGAAGGGCCTGGAGAATGAGATAGCACACGACGCCCATGTCGGCAAGTGACTGCGTCACGCCAAACTGGTTCTTGAGCGGCGTGAGCATGGGGAAGAAGGCCGGCTGCAGAAGCGAGCTGAGAAGCGCGAACGACGCACTGAGCACCAGAAGCGTGTACTTTTCGCCGGTGGTGAGAATCAGCGGCGGCCGTTCGACCGCAGCGTCGGTTCTAGGAGCCTGGCTGGAAGAAGCCAGGAGTGAGGCGGCAGGCGCCATTCTACGAGAGTCGGTTTTGGACATTTTTTCACAGGAAAAAGAGTGGTAGGAAGCGAGACGGGAGCCGCTGTGCAGCCGCGTGTTCATAGCTGCTGCAGCCGGCTGCAGGTGTCGTTGTCTGTGTGCATAGGCACGCAGGATGACGTAGGTTGCGGGAAACAGTCGCTGTCTGCGACATGGTTCTGGTGTGGACAGAAGGGTGTGGCTCTGCGGGACGTAGACGGCGCGGCTCTGTGGGACATAGACGGTGCAGCAGACGGAACACAACAGCGGACGCTCACGGCTCCGGCCATTCTCGTCAAATACATTTCTTACAATCTATAACTAGGTGCTCGTGGGGTAGCGCTGGTCCCAGGCAGGCCCACGAGACTCGAGCAAAAAGGTGAGGCCGTTCGAAGTGAAGGCCAACGCCGCCATAAAGGTGTACACACCGCCAATGCCCATCTTGCTCGACATCTTGTCCAACACCCCCACAAACAAGGCCGAGCACAAGCACCGGAACAAGTTCACCAACAGCACTGCCGTGGAGGCTTGCGAGGGAAAGAGATCCACCATCACTGTGGCCGAGGGTGCAATAAAGTAGGTGGAGCCAAGCAGCACAAAGAAGCTCAGCACAAGAATGATGGCCACGCTGCAGTGCTTCTCAATCACCCAGCCATAGACAATTGCAAACGAGCACAGAAGAACCAGCGCGTAGATCAGAACGCCGTAGCGTGCCTTGTACAAGTTGAACGGCGGGCAGTTGGGGTCGCGAGCCTGCTGCTCCTTGTATTTCCGCATCTGAAGGCCGTAGAACCAGTTCATCACCCGGCCACACAGAATAGTGCCAACCAAACAGGCCAACCCTTGGGGAAGAAAGCAGATGCCCACCTTGACGATCGAGTAGTGGTACTTCTGGGTGAGTGCTGTCAGCAACAGCGTCTGCAGCATGGTCCACGTCGCAAAGTGGAACATCATCGGCACCAACAGGCACAACACCTGACGGTGGGCAACAAGGCGCACCGGCGCCAACAAGTCAAACAGCTGGGGCCTGGGCTCCAACGTGGCCACGTCGTTGGTGAGGCGCTTGCGGACACACGGGAGCAGGAGCAAGGGTGCCCGGTTGGCCAACCGCGGCACCACCAGCATGTTGCCAACAAACAGCCGGCGTGTCTCGGGAAGAAGCATCAGGGCACAAGCGAACGAGGCCCCGGCCACAATTGTCAAGAACCAGAAGACGGCACGCCAGGAGTCGTTGAAGCCGGCCATGATTCCGCACGAGATGAGCGGGCCAAACCCCTGGCCCACCAACGCAAGGCCGGTGGTGAGACCAGCAAACATACCGCGCTCAGCACGGGTGGTGATGTCGCCCACCACGCCGTTCAGAATGGCAATGGTCGGGGCAATACACGCAGCCTGGACGCAGCGAAGAAAGAGAATGAGCCAGAAAGCGTCGGCGCGTGCAAGACCCACGTTCACCCCGAGGTAGCACAAAATACACACAAGCACCACCGGACGGCGGCCAAAGTAGTCAGCAAAGTTCAGCACCACTGCCGGCAGTAGGCCCTGGAAGATAAGATAGCACACGACGCCCATGTCGGCAAGCGACTGCGTCACGCCGAACTCGTTCTTGAGCAGCGTGAGCATGGGGAAGAACACCGGCTGCAGAAGCGTGCTGAGGAGAGCAATCAGCGAGCAGAGCACCAGGAGCGTGTACTTCTCGCTAGCCGAGAGGATCAGCCGGGGCCGCTCGTCGGGCACTGCAGGCGCCGCGGATGCGTTGGAGGCACTGGAGGCAGAAGAAACCACGGGGGACTCGTGTTGAGGGCTCTTTTCGGTCGCAGACATGGCGGTGGAACGGCCGAGCAACAACCACGGCGGGCAAGGGGGTGTATATAGCGCCCGTCACCTGGAGTGCGCGCTTTTCTGAGCCACCGCTGCGGGTGGAGCTGCGGCCTACGGGCGTTAGCATGCGTCACCGCCGGGTGTCTGCATCCGTGTCTCTCTCCGTGCGGCGTAACGGGATTCCCCGAGCAAAGTCCGAACGCGCAAATGCAAGGTGCGTGCCGCATGTACAAAAAACGGCGGCAGCGCTTGCGGTACGCAGCGCCTACGGTCGCTAGCGCGGCGCCAGCACGGCGCTAGCGCGGGGCTACGGCTGCCAGCAGCGAATACGGGAGGGGGCGGGGCACTGGGGCTGCGGCGGGCGGGGCTGGGACGGACGCAGCCCCGGAAACTGCCGAGCGGCGGGAGCCGAAACATGTCCGAGGCTGTGGCTGCAGTCACGCGACCGATCGAGCGCAGCGGCGGCGGCTGGTCGTGTTGCGCCAGTAGCGGCCCGGCCGCGCCAGGCACCGGCCATGGCGCGCCACATGCCATAGCCCGCGCCGCCCCATTGTCCCGCTAGCTCCCGCTGGCCCGGCCAGTCGCACGCGGGCCAGCCGCACGAGCCGGCCTTGGCGCGTGCACGTGACCCGCTGTTGGCGCGTGCACGTGACCCTCGGTCGGCGCGTGATGCGGCTGACGCTTGTTTGCAACGATTGCTGGCGTGTTTAGGGCTGTTCCCCGCCGGAGAATGCGAGCTCGGTAGCCCGTCTCCTTTCTCTTCCGACCCCTTCTCTTCCCAACTGACAGTCCTGATGATGTTCACCTCCGGTTTTGGCGGCCAGGGATCGTACTTTTGCAACTGCAAGACCACCAACTCCACCGAGTACAAGCCGCTGATGATCGGCCGCATCAACGAGCTGTTGGCGGGCATGTTCAAGCCCAACGAGGAGAAGCAGCGCAAGCGCAGCGTCCTGGCCAGCAAGGAGATCTACGAGGCGGTGCGGACCGCCTCCAACGTCAGCTCCAAGGAGCGGCTGCTGTCCATCAGCGAGTAGCCCAATGCGGGGAACCATCGCCGTCCAATGTATGTGTCTTTTATCTGCAGCGCGATAACGTCACTCGCGAGGCGCAGCCACGTGCCGCTGCCTCCACCAGTTGTCGCCACCACCTGCCTCTTTCCATGGTGGTGCACGGTATGTGATGTGGCTGGCTGGTGGGCTGGTCTGGGACCTACTAACCGCGCGTAGTTCCGCTTTTGTACGTTGCTGGTGCGGGGGTTGCCGTGGGGCTTGTGGCTGCCGCGGTGGCGCACCGGGAGGAGATCGTTGAGTGGTGTGAGCAGTTGGCGGCAGATGTGGCGTGTGAGGTGGAAAAGGTGGCCAGCGAGGTGGGCGGGAGGTTGGAGCGTCGGCGGCGGCAGCGCGCGGGCGTGGTGGATCCGTTTGGCGACGAGTTCCGTGAGAAGCTGCTGCTGTTGCTGCTGCTGTTGCTGCTGCTGCTGTTGCTGCTGCTGCCGCTGCTGCCGCTGCCGCTGCTGCTGTCGCTGACGGACCACTCCCGCAGAACCTTCCTCCGTCACCGCCACCCGGACCACTACTCCAGCGACGAGGAAACAACCCCAAACACCACCGAACACGAAATGTACTGACCATACATCTACACGCTAAACAACCCCTTCATGTCCACGTAGCGCCGGCCACAGTTGCGGAGATACTTGTCCACCACCAGACGCAGCACCTGGAACTGCTCCCGGTTCTGCAACGCCAACGCCTCCACCTGTCCCCGCGGCATGGCCTCCACCCCCTCCTCTCCCGCCACGCCCGCCTTGGCCTTGTCCGCATCAAACAACCCATCGAGATACAACAACTGGTTGTACACCTGCTTGTCGCTGGCCCGGTAGCGCATGATGCCCTTGCAACCCCCCGAAAGACACCGCCGGCCATACACCAGCACCTGCCGCGTCACCACCCCGCACGCCGCGTCGTCGCACACAAGCCACCCCTCGTAGTACAGCCGGATGTGCTCCCGGATGACATACTCCAACCGCGCATTGACACGCGACTGCGCAAGCACCTCGCCGCACTTGCTGCAGCGGATCCCCGACAGCACCACCGTGTAGCGCCTCAGCGCCGCAATGCCGAGAAACGGGAACCGCTCACCACACCCACACACCAACTCCAACCGAGCAGCGTCGCGGAAACGCTCCGCGTCCAGCACAGTCGCCTCGAGCGGCTCCAACCGCGCGAGATTGCGCTGCACCCGCAGCTCGTACTTGCGCGTGTCAAGCCCAAGCGCAGCACACACCCGGCGCATGTCGGCCCCTTCGATCTGCTCGAGCAACCGCTCCACCGGCGCAAAGATCTGCTTGTCGAGGTAGTAGTCGGCATCGGGCACAAGCGTCAGGCCCTTGCGGAGGAGGTCGGTGAAGGGGTGCGCGCGCGCCGCAAAGTGCTCCTCGTCGCCCTTGCAAATCACATACGTCACCACCAGGCCGGCCTTCACCACCTTGCCGTCCTTGATCATCCGGAAGGCGGCCTGCACCGACGGCATGGTCTTCCCGCCGGCATAGCTGCCGGGGTCGCGGCTCAACCGTGTGTTGATCTTCAACTTGTCCGGCCGCACTTGGTTCTCCCGCAAGGCTGTGCTCTGCTGCTCCAAGTACTCGTACACCGTGTTGAGCAGCGTCTCCGGGTCGGTGTCTGCAAACACCTGCTGCAACACGTACGTGGAGATCTCCTTCAGCAACTGGCAGTACTCGCGCCGCCGCATGTCCAACCCCTTCACCTCCAACACCGTGCGCTCCTCGCCGTCCACCACCAGCACGTTCAACGCCGCGTACTTCTTCTTGGCGTGCAACAACAACCGCTTGAACACATTGTCCGTGTCGATCTCCATCATCCGGTACTGCTCGTTCACGCGCTTCTTGAACTGCTCGCCCACCTCGATCGCCTCTGCGTACAGGTGGCACCCCGCATCGATCATCACCGAGTCCGTGTCACCATACACCACGCGCAACTCCATCAGCTCGGCCAACTGGCGCGTGTCCATAAGCACCTCGCGGCCCTTGTTGGTGACAAGCATCGCAAGGGGCTTGGCGTAGAACCGCAGGTTCACGTACCCGAGACAGCCGTACATGGAGTTGGCTGTGAGCTTCAATGCCTGCTGCTTCACGTCGTACAGCGCAAGCTCGTCCGCCGTGGCCAGCGCGCTCTTCATCAACTTCTTCACCTCGCGCCGCCGCAGCACCAACGTCTGCAACAACTTGGGGAGAATGCCCTGGGGCACGTCTGCCGGCGGAAGAGCCGGCACCACGTCCGGTGCTGCCACCCCGCTCTCCACCCGCGGCCGGTCCACCGTCGTGAAACACACGTTCCACTCCTGGATGATGCTCGGATACAACGAGTTAAAGTCCATCACCAAGATGTAGTTGGTGTGCAAGCCCTTTTCCGGCTCAAACACCAACCCGCCCTGGTACTTGGGCTTCTTGTTCAGCGTTGCTGTGGCGGCATCCTCCTCGGGAATGTCCGGCTTCACCGGCTGGTTCTTGCCGTACCGCGGCAGCTTGTCGGGAACAATGTAGCCGCTCCGCGTGAACTCGTGCAACAAAATGAACTCGTTGCGGCCGGCCCGCGTGCCGCTCAAGGTGTGGCTCCAGGCGTTCCCGGCCAACTGTGTGAGCACCTTGGAGAGCAGAAGAATCTGGATGGCAAAACCAATCTCCGCCGTGTATCGCGCCGCCAGCGCCAGGTCCTTCAACGCCGCCACAAGCATGCCGGGGTCATCGCTGTACACCCCGTCGTTGTAGTTCACCTCCATCGGCAGGTATGTGGCGTGGCACACCACCTGGTACATCTCCGGCAAGTCCCACAGCTGGCACTTCATTGTGAGCAGCTGGCCCATCTCGTTGGCAATGTCGCAGAGAAGCCGTCCAGCAAAGATGTCCCTGATGTGGAACACCATGGAGTGCGCGGCGCCGTTGAAGCTGCCCGGCCACTGCTTGCGGGTGCGCCGGCCAAACGCCAGCCACATGGCCACCTTCAAGTCATACATCCGCCGCACCAACACGTCGAGCAGGATGTTCTCAAGCCGGTGGCCCACAAACACATCCGGGTCGGTGCGGCGCACCAAGCCCGCCAACATGTTGAGCATCAGCGCCTCGTTCACAAACGTCCGGAGCTCCATCCCCAGCTTCTGGGCAAGGGGCACGAGCCCGGGCGGGAGCGCCAGACCCGGGCGGCCCACCGGACGCACAAGCGTCACAAGCTCGTCGGGAGCACGTTTCGAGTCCACCGGTGTGTCTGGCAGAATGCCGTGGTAGGTGGCCACCAGCACGCTGGCAACCTCCTGCGCATTGGTCTTGGGGTTGAGCACTGTCTGGATGGCAATGGCCATGGCGGTGAGGCCTGGCAGCGGGAAGGTGTTTTCTGGGAGCACCCGCACCAGCAGCAGCTTCACAGCAGCCTCGACGCGGCAGTGAGACGAGTTGGCAATGGCATCGTAGTCCGGGTTGGCAAACTCCAACCAGCAGGGGCCCATGATGTTGCGCTGGAGCACAAACAGCTCGAACAAGGCGGTGGTGGTGCCAAAGACGTGGTTGAAAGTGCTTCCCAGGAGGTTTTCCGGGAGCGGCTTGGCTGCCTTGGGGGTCTTGAACGGAAGAAGCACCTTGAGGTAGTCGCTCTCGGCAGGAATGCCAGGAAGCTCGAACGCGTACTTCATGTGCACGCTCTTGGCGCGGATGTTGTCCAACCCGTAGTGGGCAAGAAGGAGGGGGACAATCTCCTCCTGCACGTCGTCCACACTCACAGGCTCGTCGGTGGCGGTGTCCAGCTCCAAGTCAAACACGGTGGCCCGCGGAAGGAAGTAGAGCTCGCGGCACATGTCGGTGACCTGCACCACGCCCAGCACCAACTCCCCGCTGGCGGTCTGCACCTTGCCAAACAACAAGATGGTGTTGTCCACCTCGGCGTAGTCAAGCCAATACATAGAAAAGGTGGGGCCGATGTCTGCGGCGGTGAGCTTGGCCAGCAGCCGCAGCGGCAGCGAGTAGATCTGCAGCAGCGGTGTGTACAGGCGTGTCGGCAGCGACAGCTCCTTCACGGCTGTGCGGTTGAGAGTGGACCGGGCCACGGTCTTGGTGCGGGGGCGGCGGGCCACGAGCTCGTCCTCGCTCAGGTCCGAGTCCACCGTGGCGGGCGTGGCCGCCAGGGACGGTGCGAGCGAGTCGCCCCGGATCGGCAGCGACGGCTCCTGCTTCACGCCCTGCGGCAGCACTGGTTCCTGTTTCACGCCGCGCGGCTTGGTCGGCGACAGCGCAAGCTCGAACGACGAGTTGGCCACCGGCACCTCCTCGTCCGAGTCCTCCATCTTCACCATGCGCGCGCGCTTGGCCAGGAAGGGCGTGCGCATCTTGCCACCGCTGCGCTTGGTGCTCAGGAAGGGGTCGCGCGTGCGGGCAGCAAACGGCGTGGCCAGCGGCTTGGAGTAGAGGTCGTCCAAAATGTCGTCCACGTCGGCCGTCTTCTTGGCCAGCGGCTTGTCCTCGGCGCCCACGGGTTTGAAGAACTGGCTGATGGCGGCAGTGGTTTGCTTCTTCACCTTGCGGGTGTGCTTCTTCTTCACGCCGCCGTCGTCGCTCTCGTTGTCCGAGTGGTACTGCGGCCGGCTGCGCTCGTCCCAGTCGTCGGCCCCGGTGTCGGCGTAGCCGTAGCCCTCGTCCTCCACGACAAAGTCGTCCTTGAGGAGCTCGTCACGGCGGCGCTTGCGGAACGTGTCCTCGTCCACCTCGTCGTACAAAAGCGCGTCGTCGAGGTCTTCGGTGGTCTCGGCCACCGAGGTGCCAGCCGCCCGTGCGGCACGGAACCGGGCAAACTTGTCGCCCGCCATGAGAAGATACGCGTGGAGGCGAGACGCGTGCGCGCGTTTTCGCGATGAGCCGGTCCGCGTTCCCCAACCCAATTCCGCGAACAGATTATGCACCCGCGCATTCCATGTCTTTTGCGGGGTGGGATGTTGAAAGCCAGCCGGCGGCCGTGCCGCAGCGGGCACCGGTGGACCAGCTCTTGCACGAGACCGGGACCACGCTTTCTGCGTTTGCCTCGGCGGTGCAGCGGCTCTCTGGCTTGACGGCGCAGCTTGGGGGCCGGCGCGACGGGGGCGGGTTGCGGACCCGCATCGAGGACACGCTTGGTCTGTGTGCCCAGTACGAGGAGACCCTCCGCGGGTTAACGGAGCAGGTGGCGGTGGTGCTTTCGGGGCTGCTGGGGTCGCTGGAGGCGCTGGTGCGCCAGCGTGCCACCCAGGAGAAGCTACGGCGCGAGTTCAATGCGTTGGTGGGGGTGTATGTGGGGGTGCGGAGCGAGTACAACACGAGCAAGGGGGTGTACCGGGTGCCAGAGGAGCCCCCGGCCGCTGCAGACAGCGCGGCAGGCGACACCGCCAGCACCCCGCTTCTCCAGACTCAGGCGCAGACGTACTCGCTGGCGCAGCTGGAGGCGGAGTACCACGCACAGCTTGCGGCGGCACGGGAGGCGGAAATCACCCGCATCCAGCAGGGGGTGCAGGAGGTGAACACCATCTTCCGCGACCTCCTGGTGCTTGTGCGGCAGCAGGGCGAGCAGGTGGACACGGTGGAGGAGAACATGAACGTGGTGCTCAACAACAACATTGTGGCCACGCAGGAGTTGGCCAAGGCGGAGCGCTACCAGCGGCTGAAGCTGCGGTGCGGCATTGTCAGTCTTGTGGCCATGATTGTCGTGACGTTGGTGGTGCTCGCAGTCTTGTCGTGACGGGGGTGGGCGTGGTGGGGTTGTCGTAATCGGGGTTCGCCACCGTGCTATCGCCGCGCGGCGCCGATCGCCGTGCTATTCTTATCCTCCTGCAGCCGTCATGTGCATAGCCCCGCCCGTGCAGCTATAAAACCACGCTGGGACGCTGCCGCGCGCCAACGCGCACAATGATCCTCCCCACGAAAACCCTCTGTCTCGCGCTGTTGACGAAGCGGGACTTTGCGTCCGCCACGCTGGACATCGTGCTGACGGCCAAGCTGTTCAAGCTGTGGAACTCGTGCATGGACAACAAGACGTGCAAGATCGTGGCGATTGTGCTTATTGTGATTGCCAGCTTGCTTGTGCTCTGGGTGGTGAGCACCATTGTGCAGTGCTGTTTCTGCGGAGCCAAGTGTATCGAGGCGTGCTGTTGTTGTTGCTGTCGCAGCAAGCCACAGACAGTGGTGGTGCAGAACCCCCAGCAGTATCCGGCGCCCGGGATGGGTCCGTTGCCCGTGGCCCAGCCGCAGTACTACCAGCCCGTGCCCAACCAGTACAGCTACGAACCGGCGCCCAACTACATTGCCCGGGACGATGCGGGCGACTACGAGATGGAGCACGTCAAGTCGGATAACCTGTACCAGGGCGGACTGGGCTACAACGGCGGGCTGGGCTACAACGGCGGACTGGGCTACCCCCAGGAGTCCCTGGGCTACAACCAAGCAGCCCTGGGCTACAACAATCACCAGGGCGCAAACCCCTTTGACGATTCTCACAGACCCACCAGATATGGTTAGAAAATGCACGCCATCGCTGTCCAATAACATGCCGCGGTCTTTCTACGCCAACGAGCAGGACGTGGAACCGGTGCCGGGCTCGACGCAGCCGCTTGGCGAGACGCTCCGGGCTGCCGACGCTCCCCACCACGCCGCCGAGGTGGAAGGCATGGTGGTGCGCTCGCTGCCCACGCTCGAGCGCCTTGCCCACCTGCTGCGCCTCTGGGTGCACGGTTCGTGGGAGCTGGCCAAGGCAGAGTGGGGCACCCAGAAGCTGGCGGCAGCCAACGAGTGGGCCAGTGTCCAGGCAAGCTACCTCCTGACGGTGGTCGAGCCGCTTCTTCCGCTGGGCATCTACATCTTGACGGGCATGTTGGCAGGACTGGTGGCGGTGGCACGGCGGCTGTTGCCGGTGCGTTTTGTGGTGCCCACGGCGGTGGGTGTGGCGGTGTTCAGCCAGACCATGCCGCAGACGTTCCAGCGCGTGCGTGCCGTGGCGGCAGACTACGAGCTGCAGTACCCGGAGGTGGTGGCTGCGCACAACCAGGCGATTGCCGGCTGGACCCAGGCGGTAGAGGGCACCAAGCAGACCAGAGACGCTAGCAAGCAGCTGTTGGTCGAGGCAGTGGGGGCAGCCAGACGGTGGGTGGTTCTGTTGGTGGAGTAGACCTGGAATGCATGGACATGGAGCAGCAGAGGACGGAGGGGTCACACAGAGACACGGCTCGCGGCCGGGCTGGTGCGCCGCCACCCACGCCACGGCCCACCCCCACGCCTCCGCGCCTGACTCGGCCCGCAGTCGTACGGCCGTTTTCGTGCTCCCTATCTCCGCACCCAACATGGCGCTAATCTCCGCACGCGCATAACAACACATCCCACATGCCCCCTTCTCCCTCGCCCTCGCCGCCGTACGGCCTGCCGCACCTGCGGCGGGCGCTGATGGCACGGCTCATCAACCAGGCACGGGGCGACGCGCTTGGCATGGCGCTGCCGCGGCCCTCGTTCGGCGCCGACACTCTCCGACCAGCGTTTCTGCCGTCGCCAATGCCGCGGCCCGTGCTCCACGACAGCGACAGCGAGTCCGGCCCGCTGCGTCCCACCACGCCGGGCGACATGCAGCGGGTGGTGGAGCGTCATCTACCGGACCCCGAGGAACTGCTCCGGCTCCCGGGCGGAGACACCACGCGCGGCCTCCACACCATCAAGCGGCCGCTGCGGCTGAACAGCGTGGGTCTGTGCACCGATGTGGAGCGCGAACGCCGCGGCAGTCTGGTGCTGCGCATCAATGTGCCGGGCGGGTTCCGGCGGCAGTTCATGGAGCAGCAGGCGCAGCGCCAGAACCGCCAGGTGAGCTTTGTCACCAACAACTTTCTCGAGTTCTTGAGCGTGTACGGCCACTTTGCGGGCGAAGAGCTCGAAGACGACGACTACTTGGCGTGCTCGTACTACCGCGACGCGGCCGACGAGGAACAGCCGTTGGTGGAAGGCCGGCGCAAGCGTGGCACCGCCAGCACCGTCAAGGCGTACTTTCTTCTCCTCAAGGCGTTTGTGGGCACGGGCGTGCTCTTTCTCCCGCGCGCCTTCTACAACGGCGGCATGGTGTTTCTGGCGGTGTCGCTCGCGGCGTTCGGGCTTCTCTCGTACTGGTGCTATCTCCAGCTCGTGCGTGCGCGCGTTGCCACCGGCATGGAGTCGTTCGGCGACATGGGCAAGGTGTTGTATGGCCCGTGGTTCAAAGTGCTCATTCTCTCGCTGATTGTGCTTCTGCAGATGGGGTTCCTGGCGGCCTACATGGTGTTCACGGCCGAGAACCTCACGATGTGGGCCCGCCGCAGTCTTGGTGCCGAGTGGGCCAAGGGCGCCGTGGTGCTCGTGCAGTTGGTGATGTTCGTGCCGTTGCTGATGGTGCGCGACATCACCCGGCTTCTGGTGGCGGCCATTGTTGCCAACGGGTTCATTCTCAGCGGGTTGGCGGTGATCTTTTCGTACTGCGGCGCGCAGTTGGTGCAGCACGGCGCGGCCCCGGTGCAGCTGTTCAACCGCGACTCCTTCCTGTTGTTCATCGGTGTGTGCATCTTTGCCTTCGAGGGCATCGGGCTCATTCTCCCGATCCGCGAGCTGATGGCCGAGCCGCACCGGTTCCCGGGCGTGCTCTTTGCAGTGATCGTGACGATCCTGGTGGTGTTTATCGCCAGCGGGTGCATCGGCTACGCCGCATACGGCGCCGACACAGCGCTGATCATCATTTTCAACCTCCCGCTGGCACTGCGCAGCGTGGCTGCCATCCAGCTTCTCTACTCCGCCGCCATCTTCCTCCTGACGCCCTTGGCCTTCTTCCCCGCCATCCGCATCTTGGAGGTGTACACCTTTGGCCGTGCGCTGGGCAAGCACCTGCAGACCACCAAGTGGCGCAAGAACGGCTTCCGTGCTGCCGTGGTGGCAGTGATTGCCCTTCTGGCACACGTGTTTGGCCAGAACCTCGACGTGTTTGTGCTGTTTGTGGGGTGCTTTGCCTGCATTCCCTTGGTGTACATGTACCCGCCGCTCCTCCACCTCCGGCTGTGTGCGCGCAGCCGTCTCTCGCGCTGGTCTGACTACGTCCTCGTGGTGATTGGAGTCGTGGCCATGTGCTACACCACCTACCAGATTGTCATGACGTAGGCCATTTACCCGACAATACACTAGAGCGTGTGCAGACACAAAGCTTGCCCGTCTCCACCAGGCGATCCCAGACCACCCTGGCTCCCAGCCGCAGGGCATACTCCGCTCGCTACACCTGATCGCCCCTCGACCCCTCAGATCTCCGTCGTAATCACCTCCCGGATCGCCTTGAAACAATCAACGTGCGTCGTGACGCGTCGCGCAAGGGCCGATATTTCCCGAAGCGGCAAATTGCGGCGCCTGCGGACCGGCATTGTCGTACTGGCGCACCACGCGCCACCCGCACATCCTCCATCTATTCCTGGCTGTTGTGTATCCGAGCCCTGTCCCTTGCAACCCCCTGCCTAGCGTTCTTCCCCGCTATTGCTGTTCTCGGTGCCACACACTCTACACCTGTCGTTCCCCCTTATCCCCCTGCCACTCCTTGTTGCTAGGCACAGCCCCGGCTCCTTCCCAACTCCATCCGCCTCGCCCAACACCCCCCGGCCTCTTTCCATGACACACCCCAACGCGCCTCCGCGGTTGACCACGGACTTCCAGCCTCCCCACTTGGTGTCCACCCCCACCTCCTCCCCCAAGTTGCTGCCCATGGTGGCCTTCAAGCGCAAGTACCTGGACCTCCACCCGGCCACCCCCGTGGACCAGGTGTTTGGCCAGCCCCACACCCCCACGGGCCAGAACTCGTGTTTCTGGGGGTCGCGCAACAGCACGCCGGACCCGGGAGCCCGCAAGACGAGCCGCCGCAACGGCCTGCTTCTCCTGGCCCACGACGACGTTGGCGTGTTCACGTTCGAGGACCGGCCCATGGGCTACCCCCTCAACCGGGCCAACCTGGCAGCGCTGATTGCCCTGCTGATTGTCGAGCAGCCCCGCCACACGCTGCTGCTGCTGCTGCTGCTGGGGCAGTTCTATCTGATCACCTTCCTGCCGCTGTTGGACGCGGTGCTTATCCAGCAGTACACCGCCACTGTGGACGACCCCACCACGACGCCGTTCCACGGCCAGGTGCCGCCCAGCGGTCTTGTGTCCAAGGTGGCGCAGCAGGTGGCGCACGACGTGGTTGCGGAGCCTGAGGACACCTTCCCGCGGTTCTTCACCCCGGCGGAGGACGAGGCCAAGGTTGCCGAGCTCCACTCCAACCCGCCGCTTCTCCTTGCGCTTATCCGCAAGCGCCTTGTGGATGTGTGCACGGCGGGTGTGGAGAGCGAGTTCCCAGTGTCCACGGTGATCCAGCTTTCGGGCGACCCCATTCCCGCGGGTCTGCGGCTCCCGACGCTCAACGACAGCGGATACAACTTGCTGCGGCAGAACCTGTATGTCCGGCCGGCGTCGTCGGGCGAGCGGCCGCTCACCCGCAACCACTCCAACGCCAGCTGGTTGCATGTGGGGCTGTTCAACCGCCTTGGCAACCACCCGCTGCAGGAGCTGCTTGCGCCGCCCAACAACCCTTACGGCACGCCTGTGCAGGGGTACGGTCACGACGGCCGCCACGACCTGGTGTCGTCCATCAACCTGATTCCTCTCCACATGCACCTGCCGGTGCGCGTGGGCAATGCCACGCTTGGCAGCAGCATTCACGACATCACGCCGCTGCTGCTGGCCAAGGGGCTGTTTGACTCGGGCCGCTTTGGGCTGGACCTCGAAGGGTTGTCGCGGCCCTCCACTGCGGACGACGACTTGGATATGGATGTGGGTTCGCAGGCGACCCAGCCCGACACCGACGACCCGTTCAACCTCCTGCTGCCGCCCGAAACGCCAGACCGGCCCCACTTTGGCCAGGCCTTGGAGACCTTGAACTCGCCTTTGCACACGGGGCTTCTGCGCCAGCCGCTGGTGCGCTCCCGCAGCATCAAGGCCGCGCTCCCGGACTTGTTCGACTCGGAGCGCGCCAACCAGCGCAAGCGCGACAGCTTGAAGTTGAAGCGGGGGATGAAGTAGAGAGGTTGGAGGTGGCCGGTAGTGGTCTGAAGTTGGCCGGCGGTTTGAAGTTGACTGCCGGCGGTTTGAAGTTGGCTGCCGGCGGTTTGAAGTTGAACGGCACCTGCCCGGCGCCGGTCCAACCAAACCACTCAGGCGTTACCCGGCGCGGCGTACAAAAACCGCGTGCACACAGAACCAGCGAGCACTTCCAATGCACGTTTTTGCTCCTGACACTCGTAGGTTTGGCTGTTCGAAGATCCTCTGACTGTGCTATAGTCTCTGCGATTCAAAAACCAGCCTAGAAGAACGGCGGGGGGACGGGCAGTCGGCCAGTCACGGCTGCCCTGGCCACGCGGCAAGACCGCTCCCCAGAGCCCACATGCAATACACAACTTTTTATGAAGAGTTATCCGGTGCCACCAGGCAAGCCCGCGTTTGGGCCCAGTGGCAAGCGCCTTGTGTACGACGAGAACGGCGAGGTGTGCCGCGACTGCAATGAGTTGGCGGACTTCAAGAGCGTGTTCGGGGGGATGCCGGCGGTGCTGGCGGTGCTGGCGGTGCCGGCGGTGCCGGCGGTGGCGACTGCCACGCTTCCCGGTGGCTACGCCAAGGACGAGCCGCCGGACGTGGTGCAGCTTGGCCGTGCGGGGTGGACACTTCTCCACCGCATGGCTGCCAAGTACCCGGCCCAGCCCAGTGCCGCCACCCAGGCGGAAATGCGCCAGTTCGTGCTGCTGTTTGCCCGTTTCTACCCGTGTGGTGCCTGTGGCGAGGACTTTGCCGAGTACATTGAGCGCCATGCAGTGGCTGTGGAGTCTCAGGCTGTGTTTGGGCAGTGGATGTGCGATGCTCACAACGCGGTGAACGTCAAGTTGGGCAAGGAGAAGTTTGACTGTGGGTTGTGGCAGAAGCGGTGGAAGGATGGGTGGGAGTAGACCGGAGCCGGCACGGGAGCAGGCCCAGCGGTTGCTGTGTACATAGTCTGAATGCCTGCTTGCGTGCTCCTGGCCTGCCAGAGGCCCGCCAGCTCCACGCCACCGCCTATCCCACAACAGCCCTTTCCTGGAGCACTCCCTGGAGCACCTCCACCGCCCAGACATGGACCCGAGCAAAAACATCCTCCACCCCCAACAACTCTCCCAATCCTCGAGCCCGCACCGCCCCGCTCCTCCGCAAAAACCGCTCGTTGGAAAACTGGTCGCGGGCCGCCTCCTCGCGCCGCCGCCGTGTCTCCTCCTCGCCGTGCCGCTCCTCCATCCACTCCACCAACGCATCCAACCCCGCCGTCACCTCCTCCCAGTGCTGCATCACGCCAGCCGTCACCGGTGTCGTGTTCACCACCAACGCGTACTGCCGCTCGCTCCCTCGGGCACTGGGATCCCGGAGCCGAAACCGCCGCACCACCAGATAGCCCACCTGCGGATCCCCAAACATAAACACCCGCAGACCGGTGGTTGTTTCTGCCAGCAATGCCCGGTGCACCACTTTCTGGAGCCGCCGGTACGTGGCGGCGTCGGGCGGGTACTGCGTGGACACGTACGTGCGGTCGGCCGTGGTGGTGGTCAAGTTGCAGGCCTCGGTCGGAAGCTCCAAGCGACAGCTTCCACACGTCTGGGGCGGCGGCTGGGCTATGAGGTGTTCCGCACGCACCGCGCCCGCCACCGGCTGTGTGGCAAGCACCACCACCGGCCCGTGGTTCTCGCAGAAGTGTGCGAGTGCAAAGATAAAGGACATGATGAGCCAAACATGCGTGTGCGGCATATCGACGGGTTTCGGGTGCGGCGCATTGTCGCCGGCAGCGAGGGGACCGCCGGCCGCCGGCCGCGGGCAGGCACGCTTGGTGACCCCGTGGAGCTCGAGCTGTGGTGGCGCCTGCGCGTGGCGCGGCAGTTTGTCAAGACGTTTGTGAGCGTGCATGTGGACGGCCAGGTGGTGTATGTGCTGGAGGTGGCCGGGCCGGCGCCGGATGCGGAGTTCCGCGAGTGGGAGCAAGGAAAAGGCGACTGGACCCGGCGCGAGAGCTGTGTGGTACGGGTGTGGTGGTGGGCGGACGGCTGGAAGGTGTTGGCTGAGGAGACAGTGGTGGTGCGAGAGCTCCGGCAGGTGGAGACCGTCAGAGAGAACACAATCGTGGTGGTGGTGGAGGGGAAGGAGTACATGGTTGGAGGGAGTGGCCAGCGCATTGGCGGCTTGCTGCTGGCCCCGCCCGTCTCCACCACCTGTCTGTTTGACATCATTGTCAAACTCAACAACCTTCAGTTCTTCAGCGATCTGATGGACCACACCCACAGCCAGCTTCGTGCCGAGATATCCCATGTGGTGGACCGGGCCACCACCCTTCCAGAAGCACTCCCTGCCGCCTCGGCTCGCGTGGAGCTTCTCAAAAAGGCCCTTGCGCGCGAACACACCGCTATTGCCGAACTCCGCCGCAGCCACACCCTCCAGCTCCACAGCACCAGCGAGCGCCGCGTCCATCTCCGCGCCCGCTCCACCCGGCTTGAGGATCTGTGGTTGGCCCAGGAGGCGCACCGCGAGGCGTTTGCCGAGTTGGTCACTCTGCTCCAGGAAATCAATGCCCAGGTGGAGCTCGAGCGGGTGGCCAAGGGGGCGCGGCTTGCGAGGATTTTCCGGCTTGCCAGCCGCTATGCCTCGCTTCCGCTGCCGTTTGTGGCGCGCATTGTCAGCGAGAGGCTGGACCGCAGTCTGCTTGCTCCGCGGGCGCTCCGCCAGTTGCTAGCCGACCACGGTGCCACGCCGGAGCTGGTGGACGCGGCAACCGGCTACGTGTGTCTCGTGCTTGCGGCCGTCCAGATGTACACAGGCATACCGTTGAAGTATCCGGTGCAGTATCTCGGGCTGAAGCTGTGGGTGGTGGATCTGGTGAGCGACGAGACGGAACGGCGGTATCCGCTCCACTTCAAAGACGCCCCGTTGTTGCAGTATCGCTATGGTATGTTGCTATTGGTGAGAAATGTGCGGAGCTTGGTGTCCCTGGGGGCTGCCATGCCAGTGCCTCCAGAAGATATCATGGCATCGTTGGAGTGTGCGGTGGAGACAATTGCTTCGGGAGGGGGCGCGAGCGTGCCTGCGGCTTTGGAAGATGAGAGCATGGAGTGAGGGTCACCACGGCCCGCGGACTCCAACACGGCCGGAGCTCTCCACCCCTCCCTTCCCCAACACGGCCGGAGCTCTCCACCCCTCCCTTCTCCACTCGTTCATCAATCCTGGAGAATGCTCTCGCGCTCTCCAATCTCACCCCGGTCTTCCACCACTATCCGCGCCTCCAACCGCGGAAGCATCAAACCACACACCCGCTGGTCCCGAAGTAGCTCATCCACAAACACATCCACGTATCCACACTCCATATCATCGCCCCGCCGCATCCGCACCTTGCGCATGTCTCCGTACAACGGTTCAAGCAACCGGTACACGTCCGCCAGCGCATAGACCATGCGGACATACATGGCCGCCAAACACGTAAGATACTTGAAGTGTGGCTGGCGCACAAGCCACTCCACCACCTCCCGCTTGGGCTCAATCTCAAGCATCTTGAGCAAGAGACAGAGAAACGGCAGCGGCCGCTGGTGTGTATCCACACCGCCTACATACACAAGCTCGGCCGCCCGGTCAAGAAGCGTAAGGGTGTTGAGTCCATAGCACTGCTGCTCCCAGTAGAGCAGCGACACCACCCGCGCACGGGTGATCTTCTCCATCCGCGCCGTCAACAAAGACATACCGCGATGCACACCTGTCCTGCACCAAGCTATTCACCCTACGCTATCGGCACGCCCCGGAGATCCACGCTCAAGGTAGAACTGGCACGGCCCTGGCGGTACACCCCCACCAACGCCTCGCTTTCCTGGTACAACCGCTGCTTGAGCAGAATGACAATAAACTGGACCGACGGCAGTGCCTTGTTGCGGATGTAGCTTGCAAGCTGCCCCACGTTGCCCGCATCCAACGCCGCGTCCACCTCGTCAAGCACAAAGAACGGCAGCGGGCGGAACAGGTGCACGGCAAACAACAAGGCCAACGCCGCCATGCTCTTCTCACCCCCCAGCAACAACTCCATGTCCTGGAACCGCTTGAGCGGCGGCATGGCGTGGTAGCGCACGCCCGCCGCAAACGGCTCCTCCTCGTCCTCAAGCGTGAGAAACGCCGACCCGCCCATCGGCGCCGCCTCCAGCCGCGTGAGCTCCTTGTACACCAGATCAATCGTGCCGGAAATGTGCGTGTACGCCCGGCGGAACTGTTCAAGCCGCCGCGTGTGGACCCGGTCGTACGCCGCCTGGGCTCGAGACTCCACCCCGCGCGCCGCGGCAAGCTGGTCGTCGAGTTCCGCCACGCGCTGCTCCACCTCCATCAACCGGTCGCTGGCAAGCAGGTTCGGCGCAAGCTGCTGCAACTCCTCGTTGAGACTCTCGATCCGCGCCTCAAGCTCCGCCTCCACCACTGCTGCCGAGCGCGCCGAGTCCCGGTACCGAGCAGGGAGCGCCCGGTAGTCCACCTCCACCGCCGGCGCCTCGTCCACCGGCCCGCTGAGCGCAACGTCGTCAAGCGACCCTGCCACAAACTCAAGCGCCACACCGTCCATCTTGCAGTTGCGGAGCATGTGCACGCGCGCCGTGTCCCGCCGCACAAGGTCGGCCTCGATCTTGCGCACCACGCCCTCCAACCGAAGACACTCGCGCTTGGCCTCCACAATGCCCTCCTCCAAGGGCCGCGTGACAGCGAGTGCCGCTGCAAGCGCGGTTTCCGCAGCCGCCGCGTCCTGGGCTGCCACCTCTGCCTCCGCCTCTGCTGTGTCGGCCTGGGCCTGGAGCTCGTCAAGCTGGGTCTGGGCCTCGCTGCGCTCGCGCTCCGCCTCGGCGAGCTGCTCCGCCAACTGCTCGAGGTGGCGCTGCACCTCCACCAACCGCTCCTGCTCAAAGGCCGTGCGGTTGGCAAGCACTTGGAGCTGCCGCGTGTGCCGCTGCCGCTGCCGTGCGTGGGCCGAAAGCATGCCCACGTGCGTGGACTCGTAGTCGCGGATCGAGGCAAGGTGGTGGGAACGGCAAAAGCCCGCGTACACCACGTCCTGTGCAGCGTGGAGCACGGCCTCGAGTGCAGCCACCGCTTCCTCGCTCTTGCGGGCACGCGTGGCCGCCTCCTCCGCTGCCGCCTCCCCGGCCACCGTCGACTCCTGCTGGTGCCGCAACTCAGCCTGTTTGTCTGCCACAGCCCGCTCGCACTCGCGGCGTGTCCGCCGCAACGCCGGCAACACATCCTCCTGCAACGCAGCAATCTCCGTGGCAGTCTGCTTCTCCGCCACCTCGCTTGGCCGCTGCTTGGCCAACTGCGCCAACCGCGTCTGCAACGCCTCGCGCTGTTCCGTCAACCGCAGGGCATCGTGGGCACCGGCACGGTCTGTGCTTGTGCGTCCGCCCGTCATCAACCCGCCTTTGTGGATCACTGCTCCCTCGAGCGTGACACACCGCGCCTCCACACCCTGCTCCCAGCGCACTGCCCGCGCCACCTCGAGTGTGTCGCACACAAGCGTGCCGCCAAGCACGTGGCGCACAGCAGGCCCCACCACCGGCTCAAACTCCACCACGTCAACCGCCGGTCGTGCCTGTGCGTGGCCCAGCCGCACGTTCTCGCCCTGGACACTCTCCAAGGGAAGAAAGGTGGCCACGCCGGCCCGCTGCTCGCGGAGATAGGCGATGCAGCGCCGCGCGGTGGCAGCCAGGTCCACCACCACCAGCTCGGCATGACGACCAAGCGCAGCGTGCACCGCCGTGGCGTAGCGGCTGGCACCGGCATGACACACGTCGCCAAGCACGCCATGCACGCCCGGAAACAAGCGCCGCATCAGCGCCACGTTCTCGCGGAGACGGCGCTCGCGAGCCGACGCCCGCGCCGCCGCCCCCACCGCCTCCAACGCCACAAGCACGCCGTGGAGCTCCTGCGTGGTGGCGGCCTCCTGCTGCTGCACGCGGTCCCGTGTCTCCACAAGCTGCTGGAGCGCGGCCCGCTTGGCAACAAGTGTCTCGTTGGCCTCGTTGAGCTGCTCCAGAGCCTCGGCAAGCCGCTGAGCCGCCGCCGCCAACGCCGCCTCCACCGCCACGGTGCGGTCGCGCAGCTGCTCCACGAGTGCCGCAGCATGGTCGGCGGCGTTCTGGAGTGTTTCCTGTTCGTGGAGGCGCTGGGCCAACTCGTCGGTGCGCTCGGCCACACCGTCCTGGGCAAGGTACTCGGCCCGCAACGCGGCATACTCGGCCTGGGCTGCCGCCAGCAACGCCGGCACGTCTGTGGCCTCCGCGTGCTGCTCGTCAAGCACCTCCAAGGCGTGGCGGACTGCGGCGGTCTGCTGCTCGTACAGAGCAATGCCTGTCTGGATGGCTTGTTCGTCGGTCCGGAGCGCAGCAGCGCGCCGGCGGTGGTGGGTGGCCTGGCGTCGAGCCAGTTCGCAGGTGGCTCTGAGCGGCACCTGCAGCCGCTCAATGGCCACGGCCGCGGCCTTTGCGGCGGCAGCACTGGTGTGGAGCTGTTCCACCACCAACCGCTGCGCAGAGTACTCGGCAGCAGCCGCCTCCAACCGGGCTTCGTCGCGCTCAAGCGACTCAGTGAGACTGGCCACTGCCGCCTGGGCCTCTGTCTGCTCGCCTGCAAGCCGTGCTCGCTCCTGTTCGTTGGCCCACAACCGGTACAAGCTCTGCTGGAGCAGAGCCTGGGTGCGCTCCGCCACCTTGGCACGGAACTGTTCGCCAGCCACTGTTTGTTCGCGGTACTGGCGGCCCTCGGCGTTGAGGGTGCGCCGCAGCGCATACACGTCGGCAGTGCGTTCCTGGGCCTCGGTCAACTGCTCCTGGGCCAGCCGACACTCGTCGACAAGCGCGGCGCTGCCAGACACCGTCTCGATAAGCCGCGTCAAGGCCTGCGGCAGCTGCAGCGCCACCTGCTCCACGTCGCCCTGGAACACAAGAAAGTTGCGCGCGCGCACAAGAATGTTCTCTTCCTCGAGCCGCGCCGTGTACTCCAGCTGCAGCACCAGCCGGTTGTCGATGGAAAACTCAGACGTGCCGCGGGCGGTGATGGAGCGCTTGAGCTCCACGGACGTGTCGCCCAGCTGGTACACGGCCGACACGTATGCCTCCTCGTCGTCCTCGGCCTCGCGGTTCACCAAGTCGCGGAGCGACCCGGATCGGAGCTGCTGGCTGCGCACACCGAGCACAAACAGGATGGCGTCCATCATGTTGCTCTTGCCGGCGCCGTTGGGACCAACGATGGAGGTGAAGTTGGCATCGCCGAGTCCGACCCGAACGGTGCCGCGGTACAGCTTGAAGTTGTGGAGCGAGACGCCTGTGAGGTGGCCCATAGGAGTAACGCGTGGTGGCGATGACGCGTGGGTAAACAAAGCGAGCTGCAAGAGGACGCAGGGCTACGCTGCAGGACGGCTGGACAGAACTGGGGCTTTGCTACAACGGCGCGCACTCGCGCTCCAACCAGCGGTAGGCGCGGAGGTGGCCCGCGCGCTTGAGCACGCCGCCTACCGTGGTGAGCGTGGTCTGGTGGTGGGCATCCACCCACGCGCGCTCCGCAGGACTCAACACGCTCACGTCGATCATGTTGCGGGCAAACGGCACCAACGTAAAGTACCAGAACCCGAGAAACCCCACGCCCTGGTACTCCTCCAGCTGGCCCTGCACCCCGATCTCCAGCTCGATGCGGATGCCGTACTCGCCGTCCTTGTAAAAGCCCGGCTCGTCCAGGAGAACGTTGCCCACCTGGAACGGCACCGCCGACCCAAGCCCAATCAGCACCGGGCCCTCGTGCACGCCCAAGAACTGGCCAACGCCGTGGCCAGTGCCGTGCTTAAAGTCCACGCCCAAGCGCCAGAGCGGGGCCCGGGCCATGGCGTCCAAGTGCTGGCCGGTGATGAGCCCGCTGTCGGGCCACTTGGTGGTGGCCACGGCAATGTGGCCCTGGAGCACCGCCGTGTAGTACTGCACCACCTCGGCGCTCGGGGTGCCAAAGTGGAGGGTGCGGGTGATGTCGGTGGTGCCTTCCAAGTACTGGCCACCCAGGTCAAGCAAAAACGGCACGCTGGGGTCGATCACCAGGTACTGCGTCGCACTCGGCTCGTAGTGGATGATGGCGCCGTTGGGGCCCGTGGAGGAAATGGTGCCGTACAGCTCACCGCGGTACGTCGGCAGCGCCTGTCGGAACCGGTCGATGGCAAGCACCACGTCCCACTCCGTGACCCGCTTGCCCTTGGCCAAGCGCCGAGCCAACCAGGCGTAGGTGCGCACCGTGGCCACCGAGTCCTTGAGCTGAGCGTACAGGTTGTTCAGCCACTCCACGGCGTTCTTCACGGCCTTGAGCTCGCTCACAATCAGCCGCGTGGCGGTGGGGGCTGTCACCAAGCGTGCCACCGCGTACGAAGCACTCCGAGGGAGCACAATCTTGGTTGCCTCCACCTGCGCCACGTCGTCCCAGAACTGAGCGTACGGCTTCCGGAGCACTCCGGCAGCATCAAGGTGGGCAGCGGAGGCAGCGTCGACCTTGGCGGCATCCACGTAGAGAACTGCAGCCGTGCCGGTGACAATGGCATAGGCAAAAAACACCGGCGTGAAGGCAATGTCGTCCACGCCACGGAGGTTGAACAACCAGGCAATCTCGTCCAAGGCCGTCACCACCACCACGTCTCCGTCGTCCTTGGCTGCCTCGACCCGCACGCGGCCAAGCTTGCTGGTCACGTCCTCGCCAACATACTCAAGGCCAAGGGGATACACAGGCGTGCGCAGACGCGTGGGGCGGTCGCGCCAGACCTGGTCCACCAAGTTGGTGGCCAGCGGCTGGAACTTCACGCCGGCGGCCGCACAGGCAGCTGCAAGCAGCTGGCCAAGCAGCTCCAGCACCAAGCGCGGGTCCACGCTCAAGGTGCGGTGGGTCGCAGTGGCCGCGCGGGCCACAGCCCACTCGGTCCAGGTGGGGAAGCCCGGCGTGGCCTGCTTGATGAGGTACCAGTTGGAGTCCAACTGGGCCGCGGCCTGGAGAAAATAGCGGCCGTCCGTGGACAAGGCAGCCTCGCCGTGGGCCGTCACCACAGCCACGCCGGCCAGACCCGTGAACCCGGAGACGAACTCACGCCGCTGGTCCGCCAGAGCGGTGTACTCGCTCGAGTGTTCGTCCTCGCTGGGGATGACGTAGACACCAATGGCACTGGCATCCAAGTGCGCGCGGAGCTCCAGGAGGATCTTGGTGCTGTTGTAGCGCGTGTAGGTGGGGTTGAGTGGCGGGGCGGCGGCGCGGGTGAAGACGGCCGAGTCCGAGTCCGAGTCCGAGTCCGAGCTGTACGTCTCGTCGTCCAAGACAATTGAGCGGCCAAGCCACAGCGCAATTCCCAGGAAACACCCCTGGGCACGGGTCGGCAACGCGGCAGGCTTCTCGCTCATGGGAACAGCGGTGTGGGGGTGGCGGGCAGTGAGCCGTGCATGAGCCATCCAGCCTGCATCCTGCGCCATCTGACCTGCACCGAGGCGCGCGGGTGCACGGGTGTTGCCGCCGACAGATCACATGAGATTAGCGGACTTCGCACTCTTCTTCATGGCGCGCCGCGTGGACTGGAAGCTTGTGACGGACCTCGTCTTCTTCACGGCGCTGCTGTTGCTGGTGTACTACCTCGTGCTGCATCTTCTTGGGGACGAGCTGGCGGTGTCGATGAGCCGCGAAAACAAGAAGAAGCTGTCGCAGACGCTTGCGCGGCTCAAGCTGGCACACCCCGGCGTCAAGCTCGACTTGAACGAGTACGAGAAGGCCATGCTCCCGAACGTGGTGATGCTGGAGGAGATCGAGAGCGGGTTTGAGGAGATCGGAGGGTTGGAGGAGATCATCGACGAACTCCGCGAGGCGGTGCTCTATCCGTTGATGGAGCCCGAGATGTTTCTGGTACACCTGCTGTTGTGTCTGCCTCCCAAGGGCGTCTTGTTGTACGGCCCGCCGGGGTGTGGCAAGACGATGCTTGCCAAGGCGTTGGCCAAGGAGCTGGGCGCCACGTTCATCAGCGTGCAGCTCCTGCTGATCATGGACAAGTGGTACGGCGAGCTGAACAAGCACGTGGAGGCCATCTTCCTGTTGGCCCACAAGCTCGAGCCGGCGATTGTGTTTATCGATGAGATCGATCTGTTCCTCCGGGGCCGGCTGAGCACGGACCACGAAATCACTGCGATGCTCAAGGCGGAGTTCATGAGCCGCTGGGACGGGTTGCTTCTGAGCGGCCGGGTGATTGTGCTTGGAGCCACCAACCGGCCCAACGACATCGATGCTGCCTTTATGCGGCGCATGCCCAAGCGCTTTGCGGTGCTGCTTCCCACAGCACGCCAGCGCGAGCAGATTCTCCGGGTGATGCTTGTGGACGCCAAGTTGGATCTGGGCTTTTCGTATGGGCAGTTGGTGGCGGCCACCAACGGGCTCCTGGGGTCGGACCTCAAGGAAATGTGCCGGAATGCTGCGATGCAGACGATGCGGGAGTACATCCGGACCAACTACAAGGGGGGCAAGAAGGTGGCCAGCGGCGGCTCGCCCCGGGGGCTCACCAACGCAGACTTTCATGCCAGCGGTCCCTCGGACGAGTTTTTGCCCGGGAACCGCGTGGCCGGGGCCGTGGACCTCGACTAGGCGCTGGGTCTTGGCTAGATGCCGGGTATGGACTGGGCGCCGGGTCTGGACTAGGCGCCGGCCCGTGACTAGGCGCCCACAGGCCTCGGCCAGGCGGCGGTGCTCCCCAGCCTAATGCAGATCATACCGGTACTTTTCCCGATTGGGAAATGTCTGGTGACGTAGCGCATGAGCGCTTCGCATCGCTCCGCAACACTCGCCCCCTTTCTCATGGACGAACAGTACGACGTTATTGTGCTCGGCACCGGGCTCACCGAGTGCATTCTCAGTGGCCTCCTTTCGGTGGAAGGCAAGAAGGTGCTCCACATTGACCGCCAGGACTTTTACGGTGGCGAGAGCGCGCTGCTCAACCTCACGCAGCTCTACGGCAAGTTCCGCCCGGGCCGCAAGCCCGACCCGGCGTTTGGCAAGGACCGGGACTGGTGCGTGGACTTGATCCCCAAGTTTCTCATGGCCTCGGGCGACCTCACCAACATCCTTGTGCACACGGACGTCACGCGGTACATTGAGTTCAAGCAGATCACGGGGCTGTACGTGTACCGCGACGGACGCATTGCCAAGGTGCCTGCCAACGAGGTGGAGGCATTGAAGCTGCCGCTCATGGGCATCTTCGAGAAGCGGCGCATGAAGCGCTTCCTTGAGTTTGTGGCGGCGTACAACGACGACGACGTGTCCACCCACCACCTGCTCAACCTCGACACCAACACCAGCACGGAGGTGTTTGCCAAGTATGGCTTGGAGCGGGGCACGCAGGACTTTATTGGCCACGCCATGGCGCTCTACCTGAACGACGACTACCTCAACCAGCCGTTCCGCGAGACGTACGACCGCCTCACGCTCTACTTTGAGCTGATGCGCAAGTTTGGCGGCGGCAAGCTGCCGTACATCTACCCCTTGTACGGCCTTGGCGAGTTGCCGCAGGGGTTTGCCCGCCTCCTGGCCATCTACGGCGGCACGTACATGTTGGACACGCCGATCGACGAGGTGTTGTACGAGGACGGCAAGTTTGCCGGGGTGGTGACCAAGGAGGGCACGGCCAAGGCCCCCATTGTGATTGCCGACCCCACCTACTTCCCCGAGAAGGTGGAGAAGACGGGCCAGCGGGTGATTCGTGCCATGTGCATTTTGGACCACCCGGTGCTGAGCACGCTGCAGCTGGACTCGGTGCAGATCATCATTCCCCAGAACCAGGTGGGCCGCAAGAACGACATCTACATTGCCGTGGTGGGCGAGGCGCACCACGTGTGTGCCAAGGGCCACTACCTTGCGATTGTCTCCACCGTGTGCGAGACCGACACGCCGCACATCGAGCTTGAGCCGGCGTTCAAGTTGCTTGGCAAGACCGAGGACGTGTTGATGGGGCTCCTGGAGTTGTACGTGCCCAAGAGCGACGGCAAGGAGGATGGCGTGTACTTGTCCAAGAGCTACGACCCGAGCTCCCACTTCGAGACCACCACCCAGGACGTGAGAGACATCTACAAGCGGGTGATGGGCCACGACTTGGTGTTGACCAAGAGAAAGACCGCAGAGGAGGAGGAGGCGGCTGCCAACGTGGTGTAACCACCACTGCGAGCTCGATATAGCCGATTTTGATATTGTCCTGCACGAGGATCGGTAGCCCCTGAGATTACACCGCATAATCTATGGTATGCCGCTGCGGGCACCGCCAACCCCCCCGGCCCTGCGGGTGGTACTAACCCAGTCCCTCTACAACACCTCCAGCGACACCCTCGGCGCGTTGACCAAGCTCCGGTTCGGCTCGTCCCGCGCCAAGACCATGCAGGCAGTGGTGTACGCCATCGACAAGACCCTGTACGAGATCCTGGCCGAGAGCGAGGTCCTCACGCTGCTCGAGGAGCTCGAGGAGGAGCTCCCGGACCACCTGCCGCGGTTTGTGGTCTTGTCGTACCCCACCACGCTCCCGGACGGCCGGCCCGCAAGCCCGTACGTGCTCGTGTATTTCCGGCCGCCGACCGCGACACAGCAGGCCAAGATGTTGTACGCCGGCGCGCTCGAGTTGTTCAAGGACAAGGCCGGCGTGGCCAAGGTGCTCGAGATCGAGGAGGCGGAGGAGGTGGCCGAGTTGCCCGCGCGCGTGGCGTGACCTGCACGTGACACGGAGCAGGGCAGCGCACGTGACCGGGCGTGACCGCCCATCCCTACTTGCGTGCAGCCGCATACATATTTTTTCACTCCCACCAACCACCACTTTTCAACATGGGCCGTTTGCACTCTAAGGTGTGTACTTCGTGCGCTCGTTAACAGGGATGGCTGTGGTTGCCGCAGGTGTCTGTGGCTGCTACCCATCGCCGCTTCCGAGTAAGTCTGTCTGACCATTACTAACTCCTCCAGGGTAAGGGTATCTCCTCCGCTGCGCTTCCGTACAGCCGCAACACTCCCCTGTGGTTCAAGCTCTCCACCGACTCTGTCGTGGAGCAGATTGCCAAGTACGCCCGCAAGGGTTTGACCCCCTCGCAGATCGGCGTTGTGCTCCGTGACGCCCACGGTGTGTCCCAGGTGCGCGTGATCACCGGCAACAAGATCCTCCGTATCTTGAAGTCCAACGGTCTTGCCCCTGAGCTCCCCGAGGACCTCTACTTTCTCATCAAGAAGGCTGTGGCCGTGCGCAAGCACTTGGAGCGCAACCGCAAGGACAAGGACTCCAAGTTCCGTCTCATTTTGATCGAGTCGCGTATCCACCGTCTTGCCCGCTACTACAGAACCGTGTCGGTGCTCCCTCCCAACTGGAAGTACGAGTCCGCCACTGCTTCTGCTTTGGTTAACTAAATGCACAACCGTACTACTCCTCCTCTGCCTCGGGGTACTCCACCACAAACTCCGATTCTTGGCCCACCTTGAATGCAAGCTCGTCGGAGCTGGCAAGTCCCACGTCGCTGATCTTGGTTTTATCGCTGCCTTCAAGCACGCTCCACGTCACTCCCGTGCCCGTAGCCTCGCCTCTTCCAAGCACCACCTCGTCCTGCGCAACCGGTGTTCCGCCAGTGGCGGCAATCTGCTCCACCAACTGCTCCTTGAGTTCCCCGATGGTGGTGGCCTTGGCTGCCAGCACCCGGACAACGTACACGCTCCGCTCGTGCTTGAGCTTGAAGTGGATGTGGGCTTTCGGCGGCATAAACAAGCGCAGAGAAAACGGGTGGATAGGAAACACGCGGATAAGAAGCTAGGAAACAAGCAGTGGATAAATACTAAACGTGCGGCGATTACGGGAAGTGGCCGAACTCGGGGCCAAAGTAGCCGCGCTCGGTGGCACTGATGTTGTAGAGCGCCTGCTGGCCGTAGCCACCATCGACACCCAAGTACGGCACGTTGTTGCCCCACCAGCTGATGCTCTTGTCGTGGTACTGCACCGCAAAGAAGATGATCACGGCGGAGAAGGCCATTCCAGCAGTCAAGGCCAGCGACAAGACGTAGTTGTACTTCTCCCACCACGCAAGGTAGTTGCGGCGGATGTAGTACATGAACACAAACAGCGCAATCAACCCAGGCGTGATGTACGAGAGGTTGTACGGCGCAAACACGAGCATGCCGCCAATGACCAACGTGGGCTGGAACGACTCGGAGTAGCGGCGCGGCGCGTACCGCTTGAAGGCCACGCACGGGAACACAAGAAGGAACCCGATGAGGAAACTCCACTGGAGAATCGGGTACAAGCCGCTGAACACCTTCTTGGGACCAATGACACCCCAGAACACCAGCGAGGAGTAGAAGGTGGTGTCGCCCGGGCACGTGAACTTCTGCAGCTGGTGCGGGTGGCAGAAGTCCTTGATGTTGCTCATCAGCCAGTTCACAACCCCCAACACCACAAACACCTGGATGAAGGTGGCAATC